>ARYC01010338.1:0-17040 GCA_000711775.1 Oxytricha trifallax | reverse complement strand
AGAATTTGCAGCTCCTCCAAGAAGGCTCGCAGCTAGCCAGAAACCCCTCTCAAATCGTCGTCGGCGCTTGCTCCATTGCTTCAGAACCTGGCCAGCCTCAGGTTGCAATCCACCTAACGTAAGGGTAGCGAGGTTTCAGGCGTTGCAGGCAGTAGAAGCAGGATTCCAATCACTCCTAAACGTCTACAGCTATCGAGTAGGGGTGGGAGCAGCAACTAAATGAGAGAGTATTCATAGTAAAGTAAGCAAATTCTACCAATTTAAGCTATCTTATATAAGGTTTAGAATCAAGTTAAGCAGGTAAGCTCTAGAAGCAAGCAGCTATAGCGAACATTGGCAGTTGTTGCATCGAATCGCTTAAGTAATACACTCCCATCGCAACGGTGCGCGAACAAGCCAACCAACGCCTAGGCAAGTATGGGGTCTTGGCAAGGAATCTCTCAATCGCGAAGGAGGCGACCAAGCGGCAGCAGTTCTCCATGAGTTTCGTGGCGGTCATCACCAAGGACAGGTTGATCTCGAGTCAGGTCATCGAGGGCGCGTTCGACGCCATGCTGTTCGAGAACTTCCTCTATCACACCCTGCGCCAGCTGCGCACTGACAAGGACCTCGCGTTGAAGAGGATCGTGCTGCTCATGGACAATGCAGTCATTCACAAGTATTCGGAGGTGCTGGCTACAGCCAGGAAGTTCAAGGTGAGAGTGCTATTCAACGCGGAGTACTCGCCCTGGCTCAACCCGATTGAGCAGTTGTTCTCGTACATCAAGAGGCACCTTCGATAGGAGTAAGCAGACAGCAAGTAAGTATAGTAATCTTAACCCAATGTAGGATCCACCTCGTGAAGCGGCTCTCGGAGATTCTGAAGGCCATGACCAAGACTGACGTGAACAAGCTCTGGGCCTTCAGCGTAACGTGCACACCACAATACCTTCGTGAGGCAAATGTTGGCAACATTCCACAACCACCAAGGTGGGCTCAAAGCATCCAGAATCCGCCGACAGCGGTAGAGATAATTAGCTTTTATAACGAACTATTACATATTACACTTTTAAGTTTAAGTTTAAATCAATCAAACCTTCCAAACCATCACAACCTCCCTCGCTTGCGCGCATTTTAGAAACCAACTTCGTTGCTACAGTCAACCATGGTCGTTAAGTGTCATCTCATAGCAGTTCTTACTAAAGCAAGCATGAATCACAAAGCTTGAAGCTAAATAACAATGAATGGTCTACTCTACACTCTCAACTCTCACTCCAACCATCATTATGCACTCTAATCGCACTAATGCAACAACAGCTACCTGCATTCGCACCAAAGGTTGGGAGTATCCAGCTTCAAATCACTACTAAACACTCAAATGTTGTTAGAAATCGTAAATGTTGATTAACAGCTTCAAAAGTAGTTGAATCGTACAAATCTTTGCTAATCTACACTTATAGCAGCTTGTTCATTCTTACTCATTGCAACAGTTGGGGACTTATGACCAAATTATTAAATATTAAGTTTTAATTTATTTATCAAAATTCCTATCTTTTTCTATTTTATCAATAATAATAATAATAATAATTAGATTACAATGAGGTCTCTAGGGACCTTCAAATAAACATGATAGCTTATAAGGGACAAGCCCTTTTAGTTAGTTTTTGGAGATTCTCTCCATATATACTGAGTCTTAATCTTCTTCTTCTTCCTTTTCCTCTCTGTGGTTTCTTTTTTTTGAGGTTTGCCTCTTCTTCCTTTTCTTCTCTGGTTAATGATTTGAACTTGTTCGCCCATGTCTTTGAATTTTAATAATATATCAAAGTTTTTAAAATTGATTGAGACTTTAAGTTTTTTGAGGCTTTGGGTTCTTTGCATCTTGTAGTGACTAGTTATATGATGTAACTTTTTAGGAAGTAAGCATGTTTTTACAGGCATTTCACGTAGATTTCTACCTTGTTTAGATGGTTGTGATAGTCTGAGCTGACTGAAATGCAACTTGCTTCGTTGGCTTTGAAATTTTTAAGGATTTCTATATTAAAGAGTCTCACAAAGCCTAGTAAGTCTGGTGGTGTTTCGACTGCGGAGTTGATTATGATTTTTAAATGTTCACCTTGCTATCCGTCATCCATATTGACCATCTCTATTAGTTTGTTGTGGTCTTGACTGTTGTATATGGCGGTTATGGCATTAGAATATCTTTGGATTATTCTGTACATCTTACTGTTGATTGTACTTATCCATATTGAGATACAAGATTCTCTGGTGTCGAATCTATCTTGTTGTTGCGCTTTGGTGATGGTATACATCCCTTGTTAGGATCCAGTTTAATAATAATTGATTTATTATTACTTTTCAATTTAATTAGGATCCATATTTAGTACGAAATTTTATTTTGAGATTTCTTATTAATCTCCTATTTAGTACTAAATTAATTCTAATGACGTATTTGACTTCATTAGAATGTTTTACTGGTTATGTGAAGGAGTGGTTAATTGATTTCTTCTTTTCCTCGGTGTCGCATTCTATGTAGTAGGTGGGTTGACTTGAACTCTCTCTGTAATATCTTCCTTGTCATATTCGCCGTATTGGTATCTTTCTTCCACCGAGCTCCAGTCTTCCTCACTCTCTGAGTAGATTATTTTCTTTGTTACGAGGTTGGCTTTTCTGTTTGGGATTGGGAGGTCATCATCTATTGTATAGTAGTTTTCTTCTACTTATTTACTACCCCTTCTTGGTTTTTGCTCCTCTTTAGGAGGTGAGGCTGGTTTTTCTAAGTTATTATTTCTTAGATCTCTGGAAGGCATTTGGTGGGGTTTTATGAAATTTTTGTTTATGGATGCTAGTCTTACCATCTGACAGAGTTATTTGGTCTAGAGTTGGACTGTCTAGCAGTTGTTTCCTTCGTCAAACTATATTCTTGTTAGGTGTTGTAGAATTGATTGACTATTGAAAAGCCCTTTCTTATGATTTTTCTGGCTATAAAGGTGATGATTTCTAGCATATGAAGGCCCCAATGACTTTTGTTTTGTTGGATGATGTTTATTGTGTATTGTGCTAGGTGTTGAAATTAGTTATTTTTAATGTCTCCATGCATAATATACCTTTGTAATTTGCTCAGTATACCCATTCTGTGTTTCTTACTTTTTTTTATTTAATAATCTTTTAAAGTATTAAATTATACAAATTTGAAAAATAATATATTAATTTTTAATTATTATTGATTTTTCAATTATTATCGAATAGTTTATTAGAAGAAGTTAAACTAAATTTCAAAAATTATTTTTGTCAATAATATTGTAGGAAAACATTTGAATTTGGAATATTAAATATAATTAAATTAATATTAAATCAAAATTGTGGCAGTGAAAGTTGGCCAATTTAACGATATTGGGCTCATTCGATAGAGAATTCAAAATTAGCTGGACTTTGTTATTGGAGGTACTATTTTATCTCATCCCTGGAGCAAAATAACCTCATTTTATTTAAACTCATCTAAATTCATTAAATTATAATCTCACATTTAAAGTGAAGTTATCTCTCTTCAGGGATGAGATAAAATAGTACCTCCAATAACAAAATCCAATTAATTTTGAATTCTCTATCGAATGAGCCCAATATCGTTAAATTGGCCATTTTTAACTACCACGATTTTGATTTAATATTAGTTTAATTATAATTAATTTTCCAAATTCAAATGTTTTCCTACAATATTAGTGGCATGTACATTTAAAAAATTATTATTAAATTTTATGATATTTTTTAAGTAAGTTTAAATTTAATCCTTTCACACAGTCATAATACTTGCAAATGGTAAGGTTTATACAATCGATTATATTGAACAATAAGCTGTTTTGAGAGAAAACTTTAAATAAAGAATGTTCACTTTGAATTATAAGAGCAAGCATATATTATATTTTGATGAAGAAAAATATTAATTAATGAAAACAGTTGGCTATATAATAAAAATGGCTACTCCAAAAATTGTTAATCCCATTTATTATATTAAATCTATTCCTTCTTTCAATCAATCATGTATAATAAAGCGAATAAGTTGAAAAATGAATGATCGTAGATTGGAAATACAAATGTATACAGAAAATGTCATAAGCATTTGATAAAAATTGTTAAAATTTCCAGAATTAAATGAATAATCAAGAATTTATACACACTATTTTATTAGTAATTTTATTTAAATATATTAAAATGGCAAGTATCTCGGAATCGATGAAATTTTGAGATACGTGCCAAATAAATCGAATTAATTAATCAAGTTCAAACTAAGTCTATATAAATGAAATTATGTTTTAAAAATATTAAAGTTCATATTATTAACTAATAAGTAATTTATAATAATGTTAAATAATTAATTATGTAAACTAAAGCATTTCAAAATTCTTAATATAGAATAATTATTTAATATGTGAAGCAGGCATAAATTAAAAAATTATAATATGAACTTTAATATTTTTAAAACATAATTTCATTTATATAGACTTAGTTTGAACTTGATTAATTAATTCGATTTATTTGGCACGTATCTCAAAATTTCATCGATTTCGAGATACGTGCCATTTTAATATAATTAAATAAAATTACTAATAAAATAGCGTGTATAAATTCTTGATTATTCATTTAATTCTGGAAATTTTAACAATTTTTATCAAATGCTTATGACATTTTCTGTATACATTTGTATTTCCAATCTACGATCATTCATTTTTCAACTTATTCGCTTTATTTTGAATAAAAGTTTTAATAAAATTTTCTTAAAATTCAATGTTCTCAACAAACTTGACTGTATACAATTTGATTGAATTATTCCCTTTTAATTATAGACATATTATCATAAATTCTAATATATTAATCCTAATTTTTTTAAACAAAAAGTACATAAGTCTACTAACTATAAACGAAAAGGCAGAACTTGTCAAACTTTAAATTAATAAATAAAAGTAATGTCTTTAAAATATATTTAAATTGAGAAAAATTAGATAAATAAATTAATAATCGCATTTTGAATATATTAATTGCCACTAAATAGATAAGCTAGTAGTTTAAATTTTAGAGTGGATACTTACCGTTATGTTAACGATACAATACCGTTTCTTAATTATTTTTTTTCTCTTAAAATTTTCAATACTGATCTGTGACTTGACCTTTTAATATTTTTTTGACAAATTGACCGTTTGTTTTTGAATCAACAGTGGCAACTTAATTATTTTATTAAAATTAATAAATAAATTTTAACTAATTTTCTACCAATTTTACCAGGGAGCTTTTTAGTAAAGTCGATGAAATATACTTAAGTTTTAATTAGATTAATTAATTTTATTGAACAAAAAATTTTAATAACTCGTAGCATTGCGTCACTGCTACGAGTTCTAAGTGCAAAAATCATTTTTCACTTCTTCTCCAGAGCTCCGCTCATTTATTTCGTAAAATTTCTCTCCTTAGAGTGTTGAGGCATGGTTCTCTCTTCCTTCAGCAGTGTCACCTTTTTCTATGCCAAGTCTAAAGCATAGAAGTGGAACATATTCTTAGAGATCTTCTAGACATTACTTAGGTCAATTAAATGTTATCGGGCCTCAAATGCCTCTCTATCATCTTCTGAAGTTAATTTAATGACGATGAGTTAGTCTTCATCACGAAAATGCTGTCTACATATTCTAAAGAGGTATCCCCATACTTTCCTTCTGTGGAGAAGTCGCTCTAATCTTAATATTATTTCATATTAGCAACTTTTTCAATACTGAAGAAATGCATTTTGTTCATTTCTTCCATTACCACTTTATAAAAATAGAATTTTATAGGCATTATCTGTAGTTCATAGTGAAATTAGCTCGCTTAAAGCATATCACAAACAAAAATTTGAGCCATGTTTGTCTTGCTAGTGTCAGCTTTCCCATACTACCAAAACAGCCTTTCTTTGAATTTACCTTTTTAATAATTACTTGGTACAATGCATCAATAGCTTCGCTGAATCCCCATTTCTAAGTCTCGACAGAGAAAATAGATTTTCTATAATTTATTTAATCAATATTTTGATAACATAGATTTGTAGTGGCTAAACAATTGTAATTAAATTTGTCTCAATAAAAAACCCTAAAATCCTTTCTATTGTTTGATTGGTAAAAGGCTGCAATTAACGCATACTTTATTAGGATTATAATAGAGTTTTTGGGGGGGGGAAGTTTCCTGCCCCCAACATTAAATTTTATGTTTTTTGAAATAATTTTAATAGAAACAATAAATTTCAATTTCTATTACCATAATCATGTACTATACAACATTTATTATTATATAATTTTCAAGGTACATAATTATTCTTTATCGAATTATATATTATTAACAAGGCTAAAATAAGTGTTTTTATTAATAATTAAAGTAATTTTCATTAAATTTTAAATTCATTATCAAGGTAGAAATGATATTTGAAGCTAAATTAAAAAAAACTACATCATAATTGATGATAAAGATTCTTTGAAAATTATAAAAATTACATATTTTTATGTATGGGGCAGGAAACTTCCGAAGGGAGCAGGAAACTACCTTTTTGGGGGCAGGAAACTTCCCCCCTAGGGTGCATATAAAATTTTGGGGCAGGAAACTTCCCCCCCCCGAGTTTTTATAGGGGTTTATCGTTTAAATATTAGAAATTCAAGTGAATTTATGCGAAGTTTGAGGCCAGTTTATGACAGTTAGTATATAGATTTATAATTAAAGTTGCGTTTTGGATGTGATGAATATAGTGATCAACTCAAGTTTATTTTCAAAATTACACATCTATAGCAAGGCTTCTTCAAAAATCTTAAGCAACTGCAAGATCTCACTGTGTATCATCATTGAATTTAAAGAGATAAAATATTAATTTTTACCCTAAGAAATCCTTAAAATTAGCAGCATCATATCCATTATTGTTAAAATAGAATAGAATTGGGATAATTGAAAAATAAAAAAATAATTCAAATCATAAAAATATATAACTGCTACTAATTACAAAGACTTAAAGATCAAATTTGGTTTACTATGCTTACCATTAGAGTTGGTATCATCGAAAAGTATCTGTAGCTTAAACGGGTAAAAAAGATCTTAAAATATTTTTGGACACATTTGACATTAGAACTTAAAAAGACTCCCGTGTATAAGAGGGCGATTTGACGATTTGACGCATTTGACACCCGATTTTGTCAAATACATTATTTATATTATTATTATTATTTAAAGTAATAAATATTATTAATTCACTAAAGATTTGACACATTTTACACCTGTCAAATTTATTTTGATTTTTGACATAAGCTATTAAAAGTGATAAGTAAATAAAAATTTACGGTTATTAATTAAACTTGCGTTAATGGAGTTAAAACCCCAAAACCCCTTAGTGAGGTTTATAAGTGCTTTGATTTGAAGGGTATAGTTGGGGTCTTATTGGGGTTAGTAGAAAAATTAGGTAAAATTGCAAAAGAGAAATAGAAATTAGCGAAATTGAGGGTCTATTTATGATAAGTTATATTTAGATTTACTGTTTAAGCTTAGGTATAGTACAACTATTAATCTAGACTAAGTCAAACCAGTGCTGAATTATACAGCCATAGCAAGACTCCTACGCAAGAGTGTCTCAACTGTTAGGTATCATTGCTTGTTAGCTGTTTAACATTATAACTCAGGCTCTTGAAAATATCCTGCAAGAAAATAAAAGATCTCACAGGTCCATATTGACTATCTCTGTGACTCTAGGACATTAAAGTATTGGGCACATTTTTCATTAGACTAGCGAGCTGTGATGTTCCTTCGCAAATTTCCTGATATGCATATCTCTCTATATACTATAGCCAATATTTATAGAAGAAATGGCATTACTTTCAAGACTGTCAACAGAGTGAAGAGAGTAATTGATTTACAGTGCCATTTTATATTAATAATTTAAACTTTATATATGATTAAATGCAGAGAGCTATTAGTAATAACATCAAGTTCATACATTCTGATGAAGCAGTTTTACATTAAGCACTTTTATTTATAAGTCTTGGTATAAAAAGTTCGATAATATAGAAGTGTATGACTAAAAATTAAAGGTAGTCACCCATGCAATTTTAGCTGTTATAAGTGAAGATTCAGGCTTGGAGAGTTATGTCATTCACCCTCGCTCTATAAAGCGAGAGTAGTGTATAGAGTTCCTACATAAGCTCAAAGAGAAGTATAGCAACCAAGAAATCATCCTGTTTGTTGATAACTTATCAGTTCATAAGACTTAGGAGTCTAAGAAAGCCTATGAAGAGTCAAACATAACTCCTGTATACAACGTTCCTTATAACCCATAATTTAATGGAATTGAATTTTACTGGAGTTATATCAAGACTTAATACAAGAAGCTACAACTGAATCATCTAATGCATGATTTACCAATCGATACAGTAGACTTGATAGAAAGTAGTTGCAAGAGAGTAAATAAAGATAAGACTACGATTTGTGCAACGAAAGGAAGAATGAATGTTTATTAATAATTTTTAGACTTAAATGAATGAAATAGTTCACATATTAAATGGACCCTTAAAAGGATTAGGCTTCTCTTTCTTTTCTTTTTCTTAAGGCTTGACAGGCCCTAAGTTTCTTCTCTCACTGCCATCTCCTGCATCTATGTTCATATCTTCTGGCTTTTAAACATCTTTATAAAGTATCTTGCTAACTTAATGAACTGTCTGCTGTTTTCCATCTCTATGAACCTTAACATGCTCTTTCATAAGATAATACCTGTGCCAGATTTTCCTACAAAGTTATATGTAAAAGCTTACTTGAAAGAATGCTTCTTAAGTTCCTCTAGCCAAGCTGAGCTTATTAGAATGCCTTGCTTCTTCTCGTCTTCAGAAGATAGAATATCGTTTCTCTTGAGCTTCTTCAATTATTTCTCTGAGATACCAAGAACACCAAAGAAGAAATTCCTCTCTGGTAGTTTATTAGAGAGTTGCTTCTTGTAGGAAGGTAAACTTTCACTTTCTCATCTTACATGGCATCCTCATATAGATTAGTGACTGAAATCTCAGGGTAGTTGGGAATTTGTATTAGTTTAATCTCTTTATTTTTAAAAGCTTTCTTCTCCTCACAAAGTATTGCTTTCAAGAATGAAATTTTGGTACCTTCCATCGTTGGAAGGAATAAACCAACTGTATAATATGTTAATAGTCATCAAGTTATCTTACCATGTAAAGTTAGGTATCGATAGAGATCTTCCTTACTTCTGAATCTTGATATCATTTCTTGAGCCTCGACTCTTTTCATTTGATCATTGAGTGATTCCATCTTTGTTCCTCTTCCTATAAATGAATTTCAAATTATAATATATAGACTTCTAGATCCTATTGTTTAAAATCTTACTATTAAATATGGGTATCTTATAGGAGGTCAACCTTGCAAAGATACGTGGAGAAATATTGCAGAAGCTGAAACAAACTGCAGAGATTGAACTCCATTTTTATCATTTTAGTTGCATTAAATTAGTACTAGATTTGTTTTATTTTGATTAATACTGGCACAAAATCCGTTTAATTTTAATAGGTACCAATTTAATAGTGCTAAAACTTAATAAGTACCTAGTTTTAAACTAATGAGGTTTTAATGGAAAAGTTCCAAAATGGTTCAAAACCTAATTGGCACAAGTACCAACCTAATTTCTATCCCTCAGTTGGTACAAAAATTAAAAATTTTAAGAATGATATTAGAAAAATTATAGTTATAAACTTAGTATAAACATGATGTCTAGCGCCTAAGAATCAACCATTATTGTTACTGTGCCAACTCCTATATTGAGTAACTATAACTAGTTAGGTTATTAAAGCTTTATAATAGAAATTTTAATTTTAATTTAAACATGGTAGCTAACTTAAATAGAAAATCAGTTTCTCTTGGTTCTGGATAATTCTAGCTCAACTTTGGCTCTACAAGAAGCCTGAAATCATTTATTTTGAGAGGGAGATAAGAGCCCTTGTGTTCGAAGCAGAGGTCTTCAAAATTGAAGTTTAAATTAAGAAAGAGAGTGCAGAGATGGGTGTCTAAATACTAATATAAGATGTTTAGGATGTAAAAGAACAGCTACTAGTTGAAAAGATAAACACATTTTAATGCAAATACTACTTAAATTATTTTGCAACTGAGTAGAGCTTGAAGAGACATCTCAAAGAGAAACACTCTGGCAAAGCCAAGATCTAAATCAAGTATGATAAAGTTGATGGAAGATATTAATGCACAGCAAGCATGAAGTCTTATACTCACTCTGCAAAAGTAAAGAAGCATATGCAGAAGCATAATTTGAGTGAGTTTTTTATTAATGATGAGTAGACCTAAAAACTAGTTCCAGCAAAAAGAAAATCTAATACTCTTGAGTCATAAAGAGAGCAGCAGGAGAGAATGAAGAGAAAGAGACGATTAAAATCAATGAACTAACCTGCAGACAATACTGTTTTAGCATGCTTCTAAGCGAAAGAGATGAATATTCATGCATTAAATGCAATTGATCTTAGTAATTGTATTGAAAATTACTTGCATTTAAGTGTACTTAGCAAAGTAAAGCTCATAGTGGTTGATAAGTATGTATATAATGTTTACCGTTTCAGCTATCTGATGAAGAATGAACAGTACCATATTGAATTCACTAAAAAATATATGGTTCTAAGAGAGTCAGAGAAAAGAGATTACAAGAACTTGCTAAAGTTAGATGGTGAGACTATCTATATCACAACAGATAACCAAAGGATTTGAATGATATTTTATCAGATATGATAAAAGGTGTAAAAGAGTTGCATGAACTTGGATATTTTCATAGAGATTTGAAGCCTGAAAATATTATGTTGAATCTATGCCCTTTAGAAGTAGTTGTCATCGATTTCAATAGAGCATTAAGGAAAATATAGCCTTAGCTAAGGTTCTTGGTACCCCTGAATAATTTCCAAAGAGAGAGAAGTGGACCAATGGTTCAGTATAGTTGGATGTATGGGCATATATAGCAGAAAGATGTTTTCAATAAATCAGAAATTTAGTCGAAATTATAATAATAAGAGCTCCTCACTATCTAAAGTAACCATTAAACGGCATCTTTGAGCTACTTAAGAGAGCTAAATTCAAGAGATACCTCTAAGAAAAGCAAATAAAATTCGTTTGATTTAAGTCAGCTAATATTCATTAAATATACTTTAAATTCATATAAAACCTGCATTTTATCTACCAACCCCAACAAATCAACTCACTTATAATTCTTGTTAAGGAGTTTTAGGATTTTTAATGTATACTGTCTTCCAGGCTATTTCCCAGAAAGAGAAAATTGGAAATACACAGACACTTCATATGATATATGGGCTCTTGCATTAATATTATAGGAATACATTCGAATTTGGAAAATTAATTAAAATTTGAAATTAAACAATTATAATTATTGGCATTTAAAGTTGACCAATTTTAACGTTCAAGGGCTTAATCTATTGAGAATTTAAAATTAGCTGGACTTTATTATTGGCGGTACTATCTTATCTAATTCCTGGAGCGAAATAACTTCCCTTTAATTAAACAAATCTAAATTCATTAAATTATACTCTCACATTAAAGTGAAGTTATCTCGCTCCAGGAATTAGAAAAATAGTATCGCCAATAATAAAGTCCAATTAATTTTAAATTCTCTATCGATTGAGCCCAAGATCGTTTAAATTGGCCAATTTTAACTGCCAATAATTATAATAGTCAAATTTCAAATTCAAATTAATTTTCCAAATTCGAATGTATTCTTACAATAATAATATTATACAAGTATATTTCAAAGTGAAAATACATATTTTTAATGAACTTTTTAAATCTATTAAATTAAACAGCCAATAATTTGCAAGACTTTAATTACTAATTTATTTTGCATAAATCAAAGTTTTATTCAGTTTTAATTTATAATGTAATAATAATATAAAATGAAAAAAATGAGACTCTAAAGATAACTGGGTATGGTGAGAATATAATATTGGCTTTTATAGCTTTTTTATTTCTGAGAATGTTTGCTTCAAGTCATCTTGGGAGAGTGCAAGAGATATATATTTGTTTGCTAATTCAATGGTACAGCAGATAATAAAGGCTAAAATCTCCTCTCACCTCGCGCAGTTTCTTGAATCAGAAATATCTTATGATTTTTAAATCAGTTCCCTTTGTGCACAAAATTACGAGGAGTGAGTGATAGCTCTCTTTCAGCTCTTTAAGCAAATAATCTTTACAAGCATACTTATCATTGTATTAAATATATGAAATTAGTGCATTATTCATAAAATTAATAGTGTCATTAGTGAATAACTAAACTCATAGTATTTAAATTTATAATATGAGGTACTCGTTTTGTATTTTACATTTATTATTAAAATCTATAGTATATTAATACAAATTTAAACTTCTATCATTCATCATTCTAAAAATTCTGCAATAAAATATGTAAAAGTACATTGAGCTTCTTACTGTTTCTATGTTAAATCTTTAAACTAATCATTTCATAATTGGTAATTTTATTTATAAAAAAATTAAAAGTAATTAGCAGTTATAAATCAAAACTGAATAAAACTTTGATTTATGCAAGATAAATTAGTAATTAAAGTCTTGCAAAATATTGGCTGTTTATTTAATAGATTTAAAAAGTTCATTAAAATATGTATTTTTCACATTTGAAATATACTTGTATAATAGCGAACGACATGCCTAGAAACAATTACACTAGATGAATAGTGTAACAGATTCTACGTATAGAATCATGCAATAATTAGAAAATAAAAATTATTGTAGGTCTAAGGGAGCTTGCCTATTAAATAATCATTAAACCAAGCTTAAAGAATTAAAAAACGATATAATTAATCGAATGTCAAATATATATATATATATAAAAAATAAAACTTAGAGAACTGTCACAAGACTCTAACCATTTTATTGTGAGAAATAATTTTTTTTTAAAAAAAATTTGATTATTTTACTCAATATAATACTGACATTTAAAAACTAAACCCCTACACAAACCCTATTTTAGTAAGCCTTGAAGTCTTTTTTTATCAATTAAAGTACTAAAGGATTTTGGGGTTTAATCAAAGTCTAGTTATCTGGTTCCATGGATGCGAGAAAATTTCACCGTAAACAATAAAATTTAGCTAATTTTAACTTCCTTTTCATATTATCCCAAGATCGTTCAACTTAGCCAACTTTAAAACTACTATTTTGATTTATTCAATATTTAAATTAATTTCCTAATTTCAAAATTATTCTACTATACAAACAAGATGTAATAATTTCCGCTTTATTTAAAAGTATAAATTTTAAATCTAAGCTAAAATTTATAAGTAAAATACCTCTTATCTAAATAAGATTGTTTTCTCCTTTTTATATTATTATGTATTATATCTATATTAAATAATTGACTTAATTTTTTTTAATTCTAAAATATCATAAATTAACTATTCTTTTAAGTATCATTTAAATTAGAAATTTGTTTTATTCGAGAGAATAATTTTATTTATTCAAATTTATAAATATATTACAAAATTAATTAGAATTTCTAAGTCACTTAATGAATTTAATGTTACAAAGAGATCTAATAGCAAATTTTAAATTAGCTTTAAAAATATTATATTTGTTATGTAAAAGCATTTTTATAGTAAATTTGGGTGAAATAATATAAAAATTTAAAATCATATTTTTTAAAATAGGGTACTAATAAAAAATTAATTATTTATATTGAAATAATTTTTATATTAAATTTATTTTTCTTTGAATAAAAAATATTTTTGTTAATTGTTAGATTTACTCAATTATAATGAATTTGAGGCGATTGAATATTTAACTAAGTCATAGAGAGATAAATAATTGCACAATTATAATCATTTAGGTAAAATAAACTCATTAATAAAATTAATTAAAAATTAAATTTAGTCAAATTTTATCTTGATGGTTTCATAGTTCTATATTTAATAGAAGCTGTATTAAAACCCCCAAAAAAACTTCTTTAGTTTAATTGAGTTTTTTATTGATAATTGGCTGCAATTAACGCATTTTTTAATAAGATATTAATATGGTTTATGTAGAGGTTTAATGGTTAAATTTTAGTAATTTAAGTGAGTATATGCTGAAATTGTGGTCATTTTATGATAGTGAGTATATAGATTTATTGTTTAAGTTGCTTTTTGGATGTGATCATTATAGTGATTGATTCAAACTTATTCTAAAATGTGCCACTATAGAATGGCTTATATATAAATTTCCTGCTACTATTAGGTCTATTGGATTTAAAATAAAAGCATCTTAATTCTAAGCGTAAGAGACCCTTAAAATTTTAGCAGCATCATTTTGAATTATCATATTAATTATAAGATTTTTAAATACTGGGCTCATTTTTCTATCACCTAGAGAGCTGTGATGTTTCATCGTCAATTTCCTGCTTCATTTCTATGCATAATCTATAGCTAATATATTTAATTAGTGTCAAATTTATGTAAAATTTTAATTTAAATTGCAAATAATAAAAAGTGAAACAAATGAAAAGAACTTAAGATTTGTAGTACTGATGACTAGAATAAGATATATTTTTTTTAAATTACCACACTATATCAAGGAGCCAATGCAAGAATATAAATTCGCAGAAATAGCCTTAGTGAATGTCCACCCTGTAGCTGCTTTAGCATTTATTGGCTAGAAGATAATATTTAGACTTTCTAATAGTTTTGTCTCATCATGAAATGGGTTTGTCTTTGGTGTAAAATATGCTTAGCTATCTCGCATCTTTAATATGATTATTGTTTCGTATACCTTATTCTCTTATAAAACTCGCCAACTTATTGAGAGCTCGCACATAATGAAAAGATAGGTATTGTAGCTCGACGTAAATATTGTATTTTCTCATGAATAATGCTGCAATTTAAGGAAGGACAAACCAGAGTACTTTGTTAGTTATAGAAAGATTTGAGATCTAGCGAAGTCACTTCCCCATAGCTCATAGACTACCTTAAGCTCTTATAGTCAAAAAATCCCCCAACAAGCGAATAAATTATTTTGTATTATCTTATGAAATTTTAAAAGAATAGTTTCAAGAGAGCATCGTAATCAACCCCAAAACACCTTAATGAGGTTTATAAGTGCTTTGATTTGGGGAATTTGTTAGGGGTTGGGGTTATTAATAGGTTTTAATGTGAAATTTTAAATAAATGTATTTAATTTAATCACTCAAAATGCACTTTTGGATCATGTGGTAAAGGTCTGAAGTTGATTTTACTAAACCACTATTTAATTTAAATGTCTGATCTTGGGTTTGGTTTGATTATTACTTACTCTGCCATCTATTTCATTTCTTGGGATACTATTGTTTTATCTATAAATTGCTTTATTCTTTGCCTTGCATCCTTTTCACACCTTGTTGAGCAGTAATCGTTGCGAGGCATATCACATTCTATTATTAATCCTACCATTGTCTACAAATCCCATTGAAAGTCTCCATATCTCCAGTCTTCTCTTTCTGGATAATAGGCTGGAGTTCCCTTTACACTTCCAAGCCTTGATACTTTCATCCTTATTGCTCTCTTGAAGTCAATAATTGTCACTGTCAAGGTGAAAAGTTTATCATTATATTTTCAGGCTTCAAATCTTTATGCAAAACCTAGCTTATGTAGCTCTCTTATACTTTTTAAAGTTTAAGTTGCTATCAAAGCAAGCTACTTATGATTCCTTATATCACTAACGAAATCTCTTAGGGTCATTTCATAGAGTGGGAATGTGAAAGCAACATGATCTTTGGCAAGCAGAACAGCATCCAGCTTGATTAAGTACTTACACTCTTTAAATTTTGCTTGAGTAATTACTTGATACTCGTTATTAAACTCCATTTAATATTTATCATCACTAAGGAGATAGTTGAAATGATATACCTTGTAAGCATATTGATGATCCTTAATAACTTTCTTGTCAAAGGAGTCCTCTAGAATTAGGTTGCTTTAGAGAGAAGTATATAAATCTATCTATACAATTACTGGTATTTTTTTGTATTGAATTTTTATCATTATTTTAATTATTTCAGAGGCCAGTTGGTAGCTTGCCCTCCATAAATACACTAACTCTTTAGCTTATTCAGGCTCTGCAACTTTAGAATATTCCTATGCTTTTATTTTGTTGAGAAGCTTCAGCTAAACTTCATGCTTTTAAACTTCAATGCCTTTTTTGTGAGATTTTAATAGATGCTTCTTCAAGTCTCTTATATGAGAGTATTGCTTATGGCTCTCAAAACAGTCATACTTTCAATCGAATTTATAATGCTTTAGGTATACAGTAGGTTTGGCTTCTCTGTGCTTCTTCATATGTCTTTGCCAACTTGATTTATGAGCAAAATCTCTCTTATAGCTCACAAAAATATACTTCAACTTCATGAGTTTGAATAGGAATTTCATTACTGCCTTTCTCCTCCTCTCTGTTTCCCACACACTTTTTTGCCATTTATTTTCCATTATTAATTTCTATTTTAATAACAAAGACCTCAAGTGATAGCTCTGGTAGTTCTGTATGAGAGTTCATCTCGCAGCTATCACACTTTTTATTGCTGCCAAAGGTAAGTCTTATTTAGTTTGATGGAAGTGCTGTTGTTTTTTTTAAAATGTTAGCGCTTATATTTAAATTTGAATTTAAAATATAAAACTGCCTCTATAACTGAGAGCTTTTATGAGAGTTTTGTGGGGATACAAGTTTCATGGGAAGTTTTTAGAGTATTAGATGAGAAAAATGAGCAGTAAGAAACTATTCAGCTCTAAATATGGGTGAGAAAGTAACCATTATTTCTATGCACCTAATTAAGTACTTACTGCTTTAGGAGGTATTTAGTGATTTTATGATTAAATTTAGGGTGCTCCTAATTAAGTACTAGAATTAATTAATGCTCCTATTAAAGTACTTCCATTTTAGAATCTGCTCTTAAATAAGTACGTACGAATTTAAATTAAAAATATGGAACTATAACAGTAGAAATTGATATTAATCTCTCAAGTTTGACCCCAGTTCTCAAAACCTTCTCCATAACCTACT
>ARYC01010336.1:0-13400 GCA_000711775.1 Oxytricha trifallax | reverse complement strand
ATGAGTATTATGCTCTTTAAAAGGCAAAGTTAAATGAGCGCAGGCATATCATAAAGCTTGATGCTATTTTACTTGGTAAAGATCACGTAGCTTTCAGGCTTCCATTACTTGAAATGACTTACAGAGAATTTTTATCTGACAATAGATGTCAGAGTAAATTAGCTTGATAGTATAGCAGATAGTTGAGGGGATTGAAGAGCTTCACAAGCTAGGTTATGTTCATAGAGACTTTAAGCCAGAGACCATCATGATGAACTTTCAGCCTCTTAGAGTTTTATTATTGACTTCAACAAAGCTCAAAGAGTGCAAGCCTCTGCATAAGGAAATGTATACGGCACTCCTGGATATTTCCCAGAGAGGGAAGATTGGAGAGATGGAGACACTTAATGGGATATCTGGGCTCTAGTAGTAATAATAATAGAGAGAGACATGCGAAGAAACGATTACTTTAGCTGTTGGTGAGAGAGAGATTCTAAGCAGAGAATCAAACAATATCTCGATAAAAATAAAAAAATGGAGGTCTCAGAGAACTTGCATACTCAACTATTTTCAAGCCAAACTAAGAGAATTAACAAACAATAGAAACAATCAAACATCAACTAAGAAAGATAAAGTTCAGAGAACTGCCACATGACTCTAAGCTTATGTTTGTGTGAAATATTTTAAAAACTCGCTTGTTATAATCACTTAAATTACTAATATTAAACATAAAACCCCTACATAAACCCTATTATAACCCTAATAAAGTATGCACTAATAGTCTACTTTTATCAATCAAAAACTCAATCAAACTACTGAAAGGGTTTTGGGATTTTGAGTCTGAAATGCTTGAGTGAATAATTAAACTTTTATTTAATCATTTTTCTAAATTGATTCATCTTCAGCGAAGACAAAATATACAACTACAAAATATAATTTTAAAGCTTAATATGCACTTTTTTCTTATTTTATGAAAATGCGATGCTATTATTGCTTCCGCAGGTTGAATATATTAAAACTCAAAAAATTATAACATTTTTTTTTACTTACTGATTGTAATATTTATACTGTAAAAGTATTTCAAAATGATAATAATGAAAATTCAGAACCTTATATAATACATATTTGATAGAATAACTCAGGATGGAATGTATATTTAGAGAGTATTTACAGTTGTTTAAACTCATTTTACATTTAATCTGTGAAAATTAAACATAATTCTGTTTATTTATTTATTAATCTAATTTATTTTTTTATTTGAAAAACTTAAGATTAATAATAAATATTGAATTTTTTAACAGTATATAATAATAGATAAACTTATGTTTTAGTTTATTCAAAACTTCGATTAATTCTTGAATTGTTTTTATCATAATATATTTTTTGTGTATTTGTTTGAAAAACAGTATTAAATATTAATACTATTGTAAAACCAAAAATGATGATATTTAAGAAAGCAAGATTTAACTATAGAAAATTGGATAAATTAAGGAGCAATTAAAGTAATATTGAAGAAAATATAAAATCATTTAAAAGTTACCAAGTCCATGTAAGCGCATTATTTTATTTATTTATGGTAGAGATTGCGAAAGGTTTTTAAAATAAGAAAATAGATTTCCTTCAAATATATAAATCCACTAACTCGCGTGCAAATCATTCAAAGATAGTAATATAAAAGAGGTTATTTGATTGGAATGTTTCCACAAAACCTGATATCTTTGCAATCTAGTCAAACAATATGATAAAAATGTTAATGTGAATACTAGTCTAAATGAGAAATTATGACAATTTACTACTATTAAAATAAACCATAAAATATGAGTAGTCTGTAATCTCCAATATTCATAATTTTAGAATCTCATGTTCTCAACTCCTCCTTATAAATTTAGAGATATATTTTTATATACACGAACTGATTCAGTAAGGCACTTGAGGAGAAAAAGCAAAAACATGGGAAAGATAAGAAAGAGACTGAATTGAAACAGGAATAGATGAAAGGAAAACCAGATGACCAGGAATGAGGGTGCAGTGAACCGCAATTAATAGTGGGTCAAATACTCTGAGACTCATTATCGTTTTACACTTAACTAATCATTCTACACATTTTAGAAATTTAAATTACCTTAAGTTATTTACTACTACTATTATAACTAATAAAATTATTTTATAATTAAAATTCATTATAATCATATTTAAATTACTTAAATATATAAATATTTTTATTAATTTTATTTTATTAGTGTCTTAATATATTATGATTTAATTGAACATTATATATAATTAATATATTTCTTAATTTTATAACTATTAGAAAAAGATAATTAATATTTCTTTACAATTTCTTATTAAAGATTTTTCGCCAATCATCATTTTTTATAATAGTATTTTGATAAAAATGAATTGAATTAATATCACAAAAATCTGATAAATTCATAATGATATTTATACTGTTGGGATAATATAGTGAATTTATCTGCTATTTTTAGACATCTTATTGATTGACAGATCTGGTAATATTTATATATATTCATTCAATAATAAAAAGCATTTATTTATAATTCTAGTTTCTACGAATATATTTAAAATTCAAATGCTTTATATAAATCATCAGTTGAAGTTAAATCTGGAAATACAAATCAAGCGTTGAAATAGGGTGGACTGATTGAGCATAAGCAAGTTTTAGAAATATAATTATTAATGAAAGAAAACAATATAATGAAGAGAAACACAAAATTTTCATAAATATTCACAAAATAATATTATTACTAAAATAGAATTGAATTGGGAAAATTAGATAAATAAATAGAAATCTTTTTAATTAATAATTATAACTGCCACTAATTTGACATGCTTATAGATCAAATTTGGTCATAAGTACTTACCGTTATGTTTTAAATTTTATACTGTATCTATCCATATCGAATACGGAGATTTATTTTTTCCTAAATGTCATTTGACCGGTTTGACCAGTTTGACCGATTTTACTGAGTTTTTTGTGGTCAAATTCATCGGATTTAGAAATAATTGTGATTGATTTATTTATTAATTAATTTAATATTAAAATAAATATAATAATTAGTGATTTGACTGATTTGACCGATTTTACCGATTTAACTTAGTTTTTTTGTGGTCAAATTCTTGAAAAGTGTAATATGTAATATATATTAAAACCGATTAAAATTAAAAACATCAGGAGTGGAAATGGCACAGTGATCTCTTACTTCCCGCGCGCAGCTCTATTTAGCCGCTAGTCTCCAACAAGATTATTAGTGATTTGGATAATGAATCTATATGGAACTGATGTTGATCAAGCTAACGGTAACACTGTTATTTGCGGTTCAACTAGTTCAGGTGCCTAGCCAAATTCATTCTTTACCACAGAGTACGACACTGTTCTTAATCTAATGTCTAACTTAGATTGAATTATCTATTGGGCTTACACTGCTTCATTCATTATGGGAGCTAACTACAACTACGAAGCTGATATGGTTTACACCCAATGCTCTATCACTGATGATCAATTATACGTTTACTCATTACTTGTTGTAGATAAGGTTTCTTCTTCAATCACGAATGACATTGTAATTGTTAAGCAAGAATACGAGTATGGTCAATACGTATACTCAAAGAAAATCACAGGTGACTTCAATTGCATCTAATCAGGATTTGTTATAGAGCTGCGCGCGGGAAGTAAGAGACCACTGTGCCATTTCCACTCCTGATGTTTTTTATTTTAATCGGTTTTAATATATATTACATATTACACTTTTCAGAATTTGACCACAAAATAACTAAGTTAAATCGGTAAAATTGGTCAAATCGGTCAAATCACTAATTATTATATTTATTTTAATATTAAATTAATTAATAAATCAATCAATCACATTTATTTCTAAATCCGATGAATTTGACTACAAAAACCTCCAGTAAAATCGGTCAAACTGGTCAAACCGGTCAAATGACATTTAGGAAAAAATAAATCTCCGTATTCGATATGGATAGATACAGTATAAAATTTAAAACATAACGGTAAGTACTTATGACCAAATTTGATCTATAAGCATGTCAAATTAGTGGCAGTTATAATTATTAATTAAAAAGATTTCTATTTATTTATCTAATTTTCCCAATTCAATTCTATTTTAGTAATAATGAAGAGGGGTTATAAGTAAAATAGAAGAACCAGAATGAGTATTGTTAAGACTCATTAAGCCAAATAATAATTAAGAATTCAAGAAAGAAATATTTTTAAAAAAACTGTAAAAAATTCATTGAATAAAATATTAAAATTATAAGCAAAAAAATATATATCATTATTTAAAGTGCCTGAATTGATGATGAAGTATTAGAATTAGAGATTTAATATTATGAAATTATTAATAAAAAATTATAGATTTTAATAAATAAAGTAAAGGATGTAAACATATACTATTGAAAAACTTAATATCATGAGTAAATTTTAGAATATGCAAATACCATATTTAATAATAAGTTTTACAGAGGTATATAATTGAAATCAATAAACTTAAATTTGAATATCATTTCTTAGATCTGTAAACAAGATGGAGTCAATGAATGATGCAATGAAAATAGTGCAAGCACAAGAATTGATTCAAAGATATAGAAACAAGGAGGATTTTTACCGCTTCCTGGTGCAGCAAGGTAATGAACTCATAGTAGCTAATCTTTAATATGTAGTTGGTTTGTCCCTGCCAACGATGGAAGGTACTAAAATATTATATCTAAGAGCGATACTCTGCGAGAGAAGAAAGCATTGAAAACTTAAGATGAAAAGTTTGCAGAGATTCCAAACTATCCAGAAATCTCAGTGACTAACTTATATTATGATGCAATTGATGACCCAGAGGTTTCGCAGTACCTCCCTACTAAGAAGCAGTTGTCATATAAACTACCTGAAAGAAACTATTTCTTTGGCATACTTGCAACAATTAAAGGTGATTACTTGAAAGAAATTATTCAAGAATCTCATAAGAAAGATACAGCATCTCTTCAGAAGATAAGGATAAACAAGGGATCAAGATAAGTGAGAGCTGGCTATCAGAACTGCAGAAGCACACTTATATTACAAGTAAGATTTTTAGCCTAACTCTTTAGAAAAATTTGGTGCTGCCATCTTCTTAATGAAGGAATAAAGCAAGCTTCACAGAGAGCGAAAGTCGCTGACAAAGTATGAAGTCAGCAAGAGACTTTATTCAAATATTTAGCCTCCAGAGTCAATGAACATAGATGCTGGAGCGGGCAGCAAGAGAAGAAACTTAGGAGGAGGGAAGCAAGAAGTAGAAGAAAAGAAAGAGAAGCCAGCTCCCTCTAAAGAATTTTAAATGTGACTTATATATTCATTAACTTAACTACAAAACTTATTTATATACATTCACTCTCCCTTCTTTAGCACACTTTTAAGCAAAAAAATTATCTACTCTCTTCGCTGAGCTTTTAATAAAGTCTACTGTATCGATAGGTAGGTCATGCATTAAATGGTATAGCAGCAGTTTCTTATAATGACCTTTTAATATTCCCTAGTAGAACTCAATTCCATTAAACTATGGACTGTAAGGCACGTTGAAGACTGGCGTTATTCTAAGTTGTTCATAACTCCTCTTCCTTGTTTCTTTAGTCTTATGAACAGAAAGATCATCAACGAATAGTATAATCTCTTATTCAGGGTACTTTTCTCTCAGCCTGCTCTAAGAACTTAATATACTGCTCTGTCTTAATAAAGCGAGGATGAATAACACAAGTTTCTAAACCAGCATCCTCGCTAATACCTCCAAGAATTGCCATTGTTTATACCTTGACTTTCTAGTCATATACTTCTATGTTGCTATGCCTCTTATACCAAGACTTCTAGATGAAAGTGTTGAAGGTAAACACAGCCTCGTCAGCATGAATAAACTTAATATTACTCTATTAAGCTCTCTGCATTTAATTATAAATATAATTTAAGTTGTTGTTGCAATATAGCAGAGTGAATTCAATTACTCTCTTGATACGATTTACATTTTTGTAAGAGATACCGTTTCGTTTAAAAATGTTTGCAACAGATTATGCAGAGATCTTCAACTCAGGGAACTGTCGGTGAAACATAATAGCTCGTTTGTCAAGAGAGAAGTGAGCCCAATACTTCAAAATTTTTTCATTATTATAGAAATACTTTTGAAATGGGAAAATTCAAAAATAAAAAGATATGTTTTTTTAAATTATAAATAACAGCCAGTAATTAGGAGTGTTATTAATTCTAATTTGATTTATATTATTTTAACAGTAATTTATTTAAATTTAAAATCTATTAATAAATTAAATTAAATATATATAATTAGTTGGCAGGTGGTCTGGCAGGGTCTTAAGCAGACCACTTTTGTAAATAAATATATAATTATATATTAAAATGCAAAGTTTATTACAGATGCGAGGCTGCTAATGGAGATAAAGATGCAGGAGACCCACCAAGCTGGACATTTAACTGACTGATAGACCACAGTATACTTATAACAACGCGGAGTACTCGAAAAGTATATTAAGTAAGTAAAACCCCAATGCTGTTATTTACAAGATTTGGGTGACGCATTAAATTAATTAAGTGTGAATTATAATAATTATGAATTTGGTAGCTTTAGTATTTTATTAGAGGTTCCTGTAGTAGTAGTAGTAGTAGTAGTAGTAGTAGTAGTAGTAGAGGCTATTCCACTAAAGCTACCAAAATGACGAGATTCGGAATTTAATTATTATAACTTGCTCGAACCCTATAATAATACTTTAGAATCCTTAAAAAAGACACGAATCCAACAGATGAACCCCCTACTACTAGATATTCACAACTCACCATGCGAGCAAGACGACCCTGAACTGCCGGAGGACCCAACTGAGGATCTTCTGCTTGACAATCTTGAGTTCGACGATCCCCTGCTCACCAAGACATCTTTCCAACAGCGCCTTTGCAATCTCTTGAGCAACATATTGGTATCTAATAGAAGCCGGGGAGCACTCTGACGAGTGGTAAGCAGTATTCTTGGCTCGCGCTCCACGCTCTCTTATTCGACATTAGTGGACGAGACCTTGAATGGGGTTTGTAGTATTTGGAAGGAAGATGGCGGCCGCCATATTGGATGTTCTCATGATGATTCGACGCACCACCAAACCATGGGCGACTTGTTGGATCCGACTTTAGATGCTTCGCCTCCTCTCACCAGGTAAGATTAAACAATAGTATTTGATAGCGAGATTTAGGGAAGGAGCACAACGTAACCTATTACCTAAGATAAGTGATCATGTGGCGAGTCCCAGCAATTATCTCAAGAACGCCTGCTGTCCAGATAACTTTGGCTCAGAGCCGCCAAGCCATTTAAGCCAATGAATTTCTGGATGGGAGTCATATATTGAGCAATAGCTGAGCCCCAATAATCACTAAGAAAACAAACAATAAACATTTAAAGAAGCAATGGCAACAAAGTCTCAACTCTCACATTTGCTGCCTTAGTTGCCTGCGCCTATTAAACAATAAAACTAAAATTATGACTATCTGAGTGGACTATATACAAAACAAGACGATGAAAAGAAAAGATTGGATAGGTCCCTGTAGAGAGCGATCAACACCCTATTCAAGTATGAACAAGACGAATACTACACGAAGGCAAACTAGAGCGACGCCATAGCAAGCGTGATGAAGACCGTCGCATTCAGTAGTGCATCCCTCACCAGCCAGATCAATAGCGAAGGCCATCATTGCGTCCCAGTCTTTCGAAGGATGCGAGCATTCCAGCAGAAGCCATTCAAGAACCACACCACCTGCTGTCGATTGAAGGAGGAGCCCAGCTAGTTTCTAGGCGTGGTAACGTAAATACTCAACCAAGTCTCGGCAGTTATAGCGAAGCATTCTACAGTTGTCCCCTCACGATTTCTACTGGCATCCTATGAGAGCTATGTGTAAACTTGGAAGCCCCGACTACGCACTCTGAAGCTGGTGGATAAGGCCAGAAAGATTTACTAAGGCCCTACGACTCGACCTTAAAGTATTCAAAACAGAATGCGAGATTAGGAGGCTACGAAGCAGCTTTATGTCGGCTATGGCGTGCTATCGAACTAAGCTAAGAAGCGTTCAAGATAATATCTTGGTTCCAGGAAACTTAACTCTGTCACTAAATAAGAATAGAATGGATCTTCAATGGAGATTTGTCACCGAGATGCTTTAGATAGCATTCAGCCTTCGACGTAAATCTTAGAGATTTCCCAAGAGCCCGAGCTCGAAAACGGTCCTGCAACAACTTGTTCAGGTGATTTACTTATCGCATTAGAGGACGAGTAGCTCGTGTATGCCAAACACTTAAGCTACATCCTCGTTGAGACGAATCGATTGCGAGTGAGCCTTACCAAGTTGGCAAAGAATCATATTGCTTTCACTAAAGTGGGAGACGCAGAGAATCCTTGGAAGCTCCAATTGGCTTCGATTGTTTAGGGTCTGGTGAAGGAGTGGAGGCAACTGCTCAAGTACAAAAAGCAAGACAGCTGCCAAACGATATTCGAGAGGGAGAGTCTGCCTGAAGAGTGGGCCGTGCTTGATCTTCATCAGCTCGTTAATGCAGAAGAGCGCAAATAAATCTCAAGCAAGGAGATGACTCTAAAGAATGTGGCCTCAAAGACTAATACGAGGAAGTAGCACAGAACGACTGTTCGCGAGATGATAGCTTAGTAAACCAGCATGATGAGCTCCCTCAGCTTAGCAATTGATATAGTTGAGAAGCTAATGTGTGAGATGCTTCAGCCCCCCTTGGACCTGGATGTAGTGCCATCATTATGCCTTGAGATGATTCTCGTAAACTCCTTGAAGACCATGCAACAGATCAAGCAAAGGAAAATTAGTCAAGCAAGCTATAGCAAGCGGCATGCCGAGTTCAGATAATGGAGGACTTATAAGAGACTGGAAGAATACATTGAGTGCCTGGAAATGCTCCTACGCCAAGGTCGATGGGTGCTGGGCAACTGCAAGATAAATCTCTATCGCCTTTCGCAAGTGTTGATAGAGCAAGAGGATCTGCCTTAGGAGCTCCTCTCAATCAGAGACGCATACAGAGTGAGCAATTTCCAAGTGAACGTGGACTTGCTCGGGCAAAGCAATATCCACGAAATTGTTAAGAGCAGAGCATTCGTGATTGATTTGGGTGACGTTAAAGAAATAGTGTTCGATCGGCATCTCATGGTGCAGTACAAGACAAGCTCACATCTCACATAAAAGGCAACTAAAGTAAGAGCTGCTATCACCTAGAGAGGCCCTGCCGATAGAGCAGCTTCTCATACATTGGAAGTATCCCATGACCAACAGCCTGATGTTCCTTCTCATCAGAGTAATAACTTAAAACGCCACTCGAACACCAGACTCGAGCAGCTTAATCATTCACTCAGCTAAGCAACAGAGGACGATGATTTCAATCATGCTGTTCCGTCCTAATCGCCTGCTGAATTCAATCATGAGCTCAATAACGAGCTACAATATACTACTCACTAGAGTTAAGGAAGTGAGTGAGATAACTACAGCACTATACTGCACCGTAATACATATTTATCAACACTCGCCTAACTAACACTCGCTTAATACTGTAATTCAACTTCACCACAGTGCAACTGCTTAATAACTAATACTTCTTAAGGGCTAAATAAACATACTAATAAATTATTCACTCTCAACTCTTGAAGCCAAGACTCTCATTATACAATTAGTGGCGTTACATTAGATGAACTACAAAGAGGGCACACTGCATTCGCTCAAAGTCATCGCTATGAGCTCTCATTATCTTAAAGGCCATTGAGATATCTTGCAGCATTCTTCAGTGTACCTTGACCTCCGGGAGACTCGATTCCAGCATTAGTTCACTATCAGCTCCAAAGAGATGGAGCAACCCTCAAGTCATAAGATTTTGAGCTCACTCATCGAAACGCCCAACTGCATTTATTAGAGCCTCATATATTGAAGTGCGCTTGATTCAAGCTCTGTGAGCCAAAAGGAGCTGAGCCAATGTTAAGAGGCTTGGGATGTTGATCTGTCCTCTGGTTGGCATTCTACTAAGGTCTTTGCATTTGGGCAAGCTGACTATATTCAGATTTCAACCGCTTCACCTCTAACATGTACTGATGCTTGTCTGCTCTCAGCATTAGCTCCTCATCCTTTGTCTCCTCGCATTCTTGCCTGCTGCGCCGTCGCTTAGCATTTGCCTTAAGCATCGAAATGGCCTTTCCTTTGTGAGCTTCAGAAGGTATTGAAATTAAGTAAAACTTACGCTTGAAATGTACACAGCCTGGAATGCCTCCTGGAACTCTGACCGAATCTGCACTGATGTCCCCTGACTCTACTGCTGCTTTTGGGTGATTGATTTTGAGCCTCACGAATCATTCCCTAAAGCTCTTCTTGCCTCATTGTGTACAATATGTCTCCCATCCACTAGTGGTCCATGCGATTCCAATCTCTTTAATCTGGAAGGTACTCCAGAGGCTCAGCATGTTGCACAGCAAAGTCTAATAGGTTAGATACAGTCAACCCTGCCAGCATTGGGATGCATGATACTTCACTTGATCATGCCTGATGTACTATATAACAGTAAGACTCGTAATTGGAAGCTTGCCTTCTTCTCGCCCTTTAGTATTTAAGACAGGAAATAGGAGTTGAGCTGCTTGTATCGAGGGATGTGAGCTTAGCCTTCAATTGCCATAAAGTTGTATAATCGCTTGCTCTGGACTTTTGAAGAGATCTCGTGATAGTCCAGTTGCTACTGTTAAGCATTATCTTCCATAACTTAATGATTTTAATCTAAATCATTGCAGTTGACAGAGAGACTAGCTCGACTGTCATAGACTAGGGTGCCAAGAATCCTGATTTAGAAGAGTTTATTCTTGTACACTTTAGCACTAGAGTAGTTTGAATTTCACTAAGGTGGAAGCACTAGAGTTTGGTGCTTTGGCATTTGATTTTAGTGCCTTATCTAATTGAATAAACTCAGGATTTATTGAGCCAAGCGGATTCATGAACCGAAACTTATGTAGGAGCCGCATCGACTCATACTTTCCTTATTCGATGGATTCAGGGAGATTTGATTAAGAATCCACCAAGATTACTAGAGGCCATTGCTCTATGCAGAGGAGTGGGCCAAATTAATTCATTAGCTCTGAATTAGTTACCAGCGGCATTTTGCAGGAGTCACCAGTTGTATTTCTTGCTGGACTCCTGAGGACATTGAGAGGCGACTGTAACGATTGGAGTCAGAACCTTCTATGCTCGAGATTAGAGCGACGGTGGTGGACTCCAAGAAGTTTGTGAGCACCTGCCTCCGAGAAGATCCCCAGATGGATTCAGTCCTCGACCCAGAATAGGTAAAGAGCATCGCTTTCTAGGCCCTTGAGATTTTCGACGGCTTTTAGAATCTGGGTTTACTAGGCAGTGGTAGAGTAAGCATGATTAAAGAGAACTCCAGCTCTTCAGTAATGATTCCTAGATAAGACACTCTGAATTGCAGCATCACATGGAATGACTTAGCTAATGGTTCGCCGCAGGGAAGCCCAAGTGAGTTTCATTCACAAGGCAATTCTAGCTATAGACATGGGTCTGAAGCTCAATGCTGTCAACTCAAGGGCTCATGCGATGAGCTCTATCACAAGCAAGGCAGGAGCGTGCTCCAAATCTCTAATATGCTGGGACTCAGTTGCTACAAGGTGAGGAAACTACTTGATGTATCAACGTAGTAGGGGTTAATCTAGTTCTTCACTATGAGGAGGGGGTCGCGGCCACACAGAATGGGTGGCAGGACTATTAGCGAGATTGGTGTATTTCTTCACAATCCCATGAGCGTAATCACATCGAGAGAGGTCCAAAGTCACTTGCTAAGGGAGAGAGGCGTAGTGTTGTCGAGACAGCGGATCATTAAGTATCTGAAGGATGACTTGGGCATGACTTATCGTAAGGTGGGTCAGCTCTCTCCTTAGCACAATAGCATTCTCAGCAAGCTCAGCCGCTAGTATGCTGCCGCTGAGTTCATTCACCACTTCCATAGTGGCAAGGTATTCATCAATGTCGACGAAGCCATTCTTTAGAGCAACGACAACTGTAACTACTCCTGGATTGGAAAGTCCAACCGCAACATCTTGACCTGCAAGCAGCGATTCAGCTAAGTTAGTATCATTAGCGCGGTTTTTAGTGATGGCCGCCTTCTCAGTACGATTAATCATGGCACCAATAAGAGCATTACTTTCCTGCTGTTCATTTGGAAGCTTGTTGAGCACCTGAATGCGCAAGATCGAGACTGGAGGGAGAGGTGCCTCATTGTTATTGATAACGCCTCATATCATAAGAGCAAATTGACGCTAGACTGGCTTGAGCGACTCAAGCTTCCAGTGCTTTTCCTGGGACCATATCAGTTCGAGATGGCCCCGATTGAGCAGGCCTTCAGGTACATAAAAGGCTGACATTTTAGTATTACAAGTGCTTCGACCACCAACTAGTAAGTCTATTTGACAACTTAAAGCCTTATAGTAACCGCACAGAAACTCTCATCCTTGAGTTGGCCACCCAGCTTCAATAACTTGACATGCGTTGGCTTAGGGTCGCATATATTAGGGTACTCACTGCTGCACTCAATCACTTGAGTTTGATGGAATTTGAGAATTCTGAGGGTCGAGTGATTTTGAATATTCCAACTACCTGGCGTCATCAGCGAATGTATTCCTCTGATAATCTTTTTCTGGTAAACAGCTGCTTGTTCAGTTATTTGTAACTCGCTAGCTCGGGCTGTGCTCTCTCGTCGAGGTACGCTAAGACTATGGTGGCTTGCTGAAAATCGTCGAATTCGCCTGCAACAAGCTCTCTGTAAAATTCGACGATTTGAAAAATTCCATGTAAGTTCTCCTGAGCTTGACATTCTGATAGCCATCAACTTCTGAATCTTTCCAAGATTATTAAAATACTGGTCAGCCGATAATAATTATAATTATTAAAATAATGGCGAAAGTTTCAGGCAAAGTTCCTAAGAAAATTTCAACTGCTATCAATGATGAGTATGACAAGTCTTCTGCTAAGGCTAATGAGTTTGTGATCATGGAGTTCCTAGACGCTTAGGTAGACTACGGCAAATAAAGCGTGAGGTTCAAAGCGCGTACTACTTAGAATGGCGTGGAAAGCATCATTTGGATGGATGCTTGTGAGATCAAGGGACTGTCCGCAAGAATGAAGGCCAAGTATTTCATCGAAACTAAGTACAGCACTTATCAGGCCAAGGAGATCTACCAGATGGCTCTGGGAGCCCGCACTGACAGAGACGATGACTCTGTGATCAACCCCGAGGAAGCTGCAGACAGTGATGAGGAAGACCAACAGATATGCACCAAGGCTCAGAAAGACCAAGTCATCAAGCAAAATAAACAGGCAA
>ARYC01010334.1:0-24637 GCA_000711775.1 Oxytricha trifallax | reverse complement strand
GATACAGTAGACTTTATTAAAAGCTCAGCGAAGAGAGTTAGATAATTTGTTGGCTTAAAAGAGTGCTTAAGAAGGGAGAGTGAATGTATATAAATAAGTTTTGTAGTTAAGTTAATGAATATATAAGTCACATTTAAAACTCTTTTGAGGGAGCTGGCTTCTCATTCTTTTCTTCTATTTCTTGCTTCCCTCCTCCTAAGTTTCTTCTCTTGCTGCCTGCTCCTGCATCTATGTTCATTGACTCTGGAGGGCTAAATATTTGAATAAAGTCTCTTGCTAACTTCATACTTTGTCTGCGACTTTTTCGCTCTCTGTGAAGCTTGCTCTATTCCTTCATCAAGAAGATGCCAGTACCAGATTTTTCTAAAGAGTTAAACTACAAATCTTACTTGATATATATGGGTGCTTCTGCAACTCTTATAGCCAGGTCTCACTTATCTTGATCCCCTGTTTATCCTTATCTTCTGAAGTGATGCTGTACCTTTTCTTATGAGATTCTTGAATAATTTCTTTCAAGTAATCGCCTTTAATTGTTGCAAGTATGCAAAAAATAGTTTCTTTCAGGTAGTTTATTTGACAACTGCTTCTTAGTGGCAGGTACTGCGAAACCTCTGGGTCATTCATAGCATCATCGTATAAGTTAGTCACTGAGATTTCTTGATAGTTTGGAATCTCTGCAAGCTTTACATCTTAAGTTTTCAATGCTTTCTTCTCTTCGCAGAGTATCGCTCTTAGAAATGAATTTTAGTACCTTCCATTGTTGGCAAGTACAAACCAACTACATAATAGAGATTAGCAACTATGAGTTTATTACCTTGCTGCACCAGGTAGCGATGCAAATCCTCCTTGCTTCTAAATCTTTTAATCAGTTCTTGTGCTTGCACTCTTTTCATTGCATCATTCATTGACTCCATCTTGTTTACAGATCTAAGAAATGATATTCAAATTTAAGTTTATTGATTTCAATTATATACCTCTGTAAAACTTACTATTAAATATGGGCATCCTATAGGAGGTCAACCTCTTATAAGGATATGGAGAAGTTTTTGAGAACTGGTTTCAAACTTGAGAGATTGATATCAATTTCTACTGTTATAGTTCCATATTTTTATATTTAAATTGTATGACTTAATTAGGAGCAGCTCCTAAAATGCTAGTACTTAATTAGGAGCCTCCTAAATTTGTACGTGCTATAATCAACTTATTATTGATAGTTAAAATGTTTACTTTCTCACCTATATTTAGAGCTGGTTCGTCTCTTAGCACTCATATATCTTCTATAATTCTCTTAAAACTTCCCTTGAAACTTGTGGGCTTGGAAAGCTCTCATATAAGCTCTCAGTTATAGAGGCAGTTTTATAATTTGAAATTCAAATTTAAATATGAGCGCTAATATTTTAAGAAAAATAACAACACTTCCATCATACTAAATGAGACTTACCTTTGGCGTCAATAAAAAGTGTGATAGCTGTGAGATGAACTGTCATAAGGAACTACCAGAGCTATCACTTGAGGTCTCTGTTATTAAAATAGAAATTAATAATAGAAAATAAATGGCAAACAAGTGTGTGGGAGACAGAGAGGAGGAGAAAGGTATTAATGAAATTTCTATACAAATTGAAGAAGCTGAAGTCTATTTTTGTGAGCTATGTGAGAGAGATTTTGCTCATAAATCAAGCTGGTACAGACATAAGAAAGAGCATAGAGAAGTCAAGCCCACTTTATACTTAAAGTATGATAAAATAGATGGAAAGTATGACTGCTTTGAGTGGCATAAGCAATACTCTCATACAAGAGACTTGAAGAAGCATCTATTAAAAGCTCACAAGAAAGATATAGAAGTTGAGAATGATGAAGTTGAGCTGAAGCTTCTCAACAAAAGAAAAGCGAGGGAAATTCTAAGGTCGTTGTGCCTGAATAAGCAAGTGAGTTAGAGTACGTTAGGAAGGCACGCAACCAACTGACTTCTGAAATAACAAGAATTATGATCAAGATTCAATACGAGAAAATACCGGTTTTTGCTTAAATTGACTTAGATACTTCTCTTTAAAGCTACCTAATATTAGAAGACTCCTTTGATAAGAAAGTTATCAATGATCATCAGTATTCATACAAGGTGTATCCCTTCAACTATCTCTTATGTGATGATAAATATTAGATGGAGTTTACAAATGAGTATCAAGTACTCACTCAAGCAAAGTTTAAAGAGTGTAGTTACTTAATCAAGTTAGATGTTGTTCTCCTTGCCAAGGATCATGTTGCTTTTAGACTGCCACTCTATGAAATGACCCTCAGAGATTTTATTACTGATCAAAGGAATCATAAGTAGCTTGCTTTGATAGCAACTTAAACCTTACAAGGTATTAAGGAGCTACATAAGTTAGGCTATGTTCATAGAGATTTGGAACTGAGAATATTATGATAAACTTCTCACCTGTAAGAGTGACAATTATTGACTTCAACAGAGCATTAAGGGTAGAAGTATCAAGGCTTGGAAGTGTTATGGGAACTCCAGGCTATTATTCTGAAAGAGAAGACTGGAGATGGAGACTATCAATGGGATGTGTGGGCTTTAGCAGCAATTATAATAGAGTGCGATATGCCTCGGAATGATTACTACTCTACAAGATGCGAGAAGGATGCTAAACAAAGAATAAAGCAATTTCTTGACAAAACAAGAGTATCTCAATCAATAAAACAAATGGGAGAGTAAATAATAATTAAACCAAACTCAAGATCAGACATATCAATAGAGTAGATAGAGTTTTGGTTAAGTAAGATAAACTTCAGACCTCTCCCACATGATCCTAAGGTGCATTTTGAGTGATTCAATTAAATACATTTTCTATAAATTTCACATTAAAACCTATTAATAACCCCAACCCCTAACAAATTCCCTACAAATCAAAGCACTTATAAACCTCATTAAGGGGTTTTGGAGTTTTGAATCAAGTGCTTGGCTGATCAAGAAAAAATTGGGGTTCATATTATGTTGCTGAAGACTATTACGATAAATATTTTTTGTAAAATGCACGGCAACAACTTAATGCTTTTGAGACGAATTTTATCAATAGTAATTTATATATTTCTTTTGTTTTTATTCAGAGAGAATCTCACAATTATTTTAGAGTCGCAACATTTGATCTTAAGGATAATATTTAAGTTTCTATTTCGCAGCAAGAGACTAATTTATAGTATATTCTCTTTTAAAAGGGTTTGCATCTTATATATAAGAATAAATAAATTTATATTTACAATATATGCAATAAAATATAAATAATATTGACAATTTCTGCTTCAACTTTTATGAAAGTTTAAAATAATTGAAAAATAATGGAATTACTATAACTTTTAAGATTGACAAATAAAAATTATAAAATTAGACTATCTTCATTATTAAATTAACAAAATTAAAAAATTATATAAAAAATAGTTTTAGGTAAGATCATTTACTTAGTTTGCATGAAATAAACATTAGAAAAAACAACCAAAAAATATATATTTATGGTATGAATTTAAGATTATAATAAATCCTTAAAATAATTAACATGACTACTTGATCAAATAAACGAACATTAAGTTAATGGCTCTCATGAAAAATATTTTTGAGTAGCTTGTAAAAATAATACAATAATTTGAAGGCAAATATATGATCAAAATAAGAACAGTTAATTAAAAATATCTAAAAGGGGTTTAAAATCTAACTGATTAAATTAATAAACTAAAATCAAGAAGCTAATTGAAATAATGATAGAAACAATGAAAAAATATGATAATATTATGGATAAGGCAAGTGAAACTAAATAACTATGGATAACACCGATTACAAAGAATAGAATCACCTAAATAAACATGCATACAATCCATTTAAAAATTGAGAAAATAAAACAAATGACAAAACACTGAATAGAAGGAAGTTGAACTTAAAGCCATTAATTCCGAGGCAAGATAACATATGAATTTAAATCAATCATAATCGTGCCTACTATTCATACTCACGAAATAATTAGTAAATATATGTATATATTTCAAAATTAGGGTATTTAATAATCCAAAGCAAAACTAGAGGTATCTTATTACTCAGTGTATAAAATTAATCTTTGGAAAATTATTCAAAGCACCTTAATAAATAATTAAAAAAGTAATTATAGATTAGAAATTAAGATGAAATACAATTTACAAGTTTAGTATAAACAAATATATGAAGACAAATAAACAGTTTAAGATATAATATAGGGAAGAAAGTGAATAAGTTTGAAAATAATAAATCAAATTTATTGTAACTTATCTTTCTTATAAACCTATATTAAAGAAGAAAAAAATTATTGATTTAAAAGACCCATTCAACTACTATAAAACCTAGAGTTAAATATGAATTCGAACAAGAAGAAGATATCTTGTAGAATATTTATGAGGACTAGAAGAGGAAGTTCTTAATCATGATGATAACTTAGAATAGAATACCAGAGTGAAGGATCAGATGGAGAATAATAGAATGATGATGACGATGAAGATTGAAGCAAATAAAACTTATTCGAACAGAAGAGTAACATTAAAGTAACAAAATGTGAGACAAATATACATTAAAGATCTGAAATAAGATGAATAAACGATTAAGATAATGAACATATTGGTGAATATCTCTCCCACTAAAAAGTAAAAGAAGATGAAAATTATGATTTTAAGGAATAAAAAAAATAAGATAAAATTAAGATAGATATTTCTAGACTATAGTAATAATGAAGAGTTGATGAAAATTTAAAGCAAAGCTTTCAAGCGACTGTTTAGATACTAAAAATAAAAAAATATAATCAAAACAAATCATTTTATATTGTAATGATATAAGAGTAAACCCTGAGCTTACGAAAATTATAATTTACCTTAACTTTAACTTTTTCTCTTCAAATAATTACTTTCTTTTCTAATTTTAATCCCTTAACTATCTACTTTAGGTTTTTCTAAAGTTTATGAAATTTAAAAGGACTTTAAGATATTTTATTTTGAATAAATAGGTTGTCTTATTATTCTTATAGATTGATATTAATGAACATTTCAAGTTCAACAGGGATGCAAAGAAAATGCTCTGTTTCCAATTATTAATCCCTTTCTTACATTTGGATTATCACAAAAGGGATATTTTTTACCATTAATTTGTATAAAGTTTAAATATTTATAAAAAATAATCGATGATTGATAATATTAAATTAAAATGGATAATATTAAAATGGAAACAATATACAGAGACGCTGGTGGAGGCTGTTCTTTCACAAATAAAGTAAGTTACAAAAAACATATCTGAAAATTTGTTTTTACAGAAGTACCTGTCAGTTGCGGTGGTTAGTGAACAAGACTGATATTCAGCAGGGTAACACAGGTAAGGTTATGGAGTTCATTAATGGAAAAATGGAGACAGATATGAAGGTGACAAAGATGTTGAAACTGTTTTTTTTAGATTTCCATTTTCTATTAGTCTATTAAGTATTCTAATTCACTTGTATTTAAATTCTTACAATTCTATATTTTTCGTTTTATTTATCATAATTAGTCGATTTATTAAAATTACTACAATACCTTACTTTAATCATTTATAATATTTCCATTATTAAATCAAAAATTATTCCTAGTATTATTAAAATTATGCAAAGCATTGTGATAAGATATCACAATAATTCTCGATTTCCTAGCATTCAATCATTTAGTTTTATTTGTTTGATTATCTCTATTCAATTTACTTATAGTATTTATTCCTTGATTACTTTAATTAAAATTAATAGTATGGGTAAATGAGAATACTTAATGACTAAAAGGTTTTGACTTAGCTTTATTAAACTTTTTCAGTAAAATTCTAGACTAATTAATGATAGATATTTTAAATGTATGGTTTAAATATATTAATAATTTAAACCAAAGGAATTATTATTATGTTCATTTAATAAGATCAAACATTTTACTAAAAGTATTCAAGTGTACTCAATATACTTTCTTGATTATTGATGAGTAAATAATAAATTATTTGTATATTATTAACCGAATCACAAACCTCAATTAGTTATAGATTTTTATTATCTTAAATAAAAGATAAAATTTAAACTAATTTTAATATTTTTATTGATACACATATTATAAGTTATTCAATTTATCTATATTTTATAAACAGTACATAAATATTGTAGGAATACATTCGATTTGGGAAAATGAATTAAAATTAAAATTAATTAATTATTAATTACCTTCAGTATGTTTTTGGAAAATGTCTGCAAACCATGACAATATTATACTCTCTGGATAGCCCATTAAAAATGAGACGGTGGTTGTTATTGCCATGATTTATCTCATCGCTCAAGCGAGAAAAACCTATTATACTATTTTTGGGAGTTAGCTCAAATCAAAATATCTCGCTTCCTGGAATGATTCAAGAATATTGCCAATAGCAAAGTCCAGCTAAAATTGCGGGATCTTCCGTAGAATCCATTTATTTTTAAATTTTAAGTCACTTTGGTTTTCATAACTGCCATGATTTTAATAATTAATTAATTTAATTTAAATTCATTTTCCCAAATCGAATGTATTCCTACAATAATTACATAATTTATATTCACTGTTTTTATTAATAATGATACCTATTTTATTAAAAAGTTTTACCAAATCTTTGTATAATTCTCTTCCAATCAATCATTGAAATCATTTTCCATCAACTTTAATACATAAGATTACTAATTATGTGATAAATTTAAATGCCTGTAATCAAAATACTACATTAAACTTAATGTGATGAAGTTATTTTTATTATACAATATGTAATGTTTTATCTCACATGAGAAAGTTATTAAGACCTATTAGACTTATTTGATTCTCATAGAATGATTCTTGGAAATCATGAACTTGAAATGTTCCTTCAATTATCTGTCTAAACTTATTGGATGCCGATTAATCTAAATCACATTATTTTCTTAAGTTATTTATGGGAAGTATGTCCATTACTTGTTTTGGTATGCACGCCAATAATAACTGAACCGAATTACTCTTTTAATTCTTTAGTATTTTATGAAATGATTTTTAATTTTAAATATAATCTGATATAGTCAAAACTCATTGAGATCATCAAGATATCTTTAACAATTTGAATAACTTAATGATTTAATATAAATATACACCCATATATGATTAATTGAAAATAGAAATCAAATGAGTAGAAATTGAATAAATTTCCAAGAATTAATCCAACAATAAATAATTTATACTCACTATTTTAATATTATTTGGGTTAAGATTAATATTAAAATAGCGTGGATAAATTATTGAAAGTTTTATTTATTCTTGGAAATTTATTCAATTTTTACTCTACTGAATCAAGCAACAAATAGTATAAATGAGAAGCTAGTTATTTATATGAAAAGCCATATCCTAGAATCATTTTACAGGCAAAATAGCAGAAAAAACGGTAGAAATAATTTCTTATTTAATTTATTAAATAAAAATAATTAAATATAAAACTGAAAAAGTTGACTAAATGCTTGAAACCAACTAGTTTATCAATATTGTAATGTTTCTTCGAAATCAATAATTAGTAAATCACATTATTTTTAAATTAAAGTAAATCCTAAAGTAAAAAAATAAATTTAGATTTATTATATAATAAAGATAATTTCAAAGTAAATTTTAAATTATTAGATTTATACTAAATTCAAATCTTATTTCAGCAACTAATAATCTTTATTATGGTGAAAATATATTAATAGTTAAATATAAAATCTAAAATAATTATCAATTAAAGAAATACAATTTAAATAACTAAATTCAATGACTTATATAGCATAAAAATGATTATAATTAAATTATACCAAAGTAATTTTAAAAGTTAATGTTATATAATTAACAATAATATTAAATTTATAGATAAAAAAAAGTAAAATTTATTTATATTTATCACATTTAAATAACTAAAAGTGGTTAAAACGTATAAGTCTTTAGAGATTTAATTAGGCCATCTATAGTTATTTACTTTCCAAAACGCTTCAAACTGTAAGCTATAAAAGCATAATTAAGATTAATCAGAATTCCTTAAATCTATTATAAAAAATAAACACAAGAGATTTGATAAATTTTGCATGTGCTGTAGCTAAGTCTGATTAATTTAAATTATATTTATCTGAATAATATATACAATAATAGTACTTCAATTTTCCTCATAGAGAGTCAATATACCTAGTTAAACTAAATATAATATCTAGCAGTATAATTGTAAAATTAATTATTTATTGTGAAAATAATTTGCCTTCCACTATTTTATCAAATTAACTAATTAATTTATTATATCCTTGTCTTGATAACTTATTCATTAATTACAAATCATGTTATTTATTGTTTTGGGAGATTTATTTAACTATATATCACAGTAGATTTTAAATTTAGCTCATATATATATTTAAAATATAATAAAAATTTACATTTGAATGTGACACCATAATGCCTTTGATTTTCCTATCTGAACTATTAAAAAAAACAATATTATACAAGTCAATATTTAATTGAAAGAAAAATTCAAATTATTAGTTCATTATAAGCTTGACCTCATTATTTTAACTTTTGCATTGGAAAAAAATAATTTTGCCTAAATTTTGTATTCTATGTTTTTTGCAGTTTCTTTAATTTAATGAATTATATATTCATATTTATAATATATTTTAAGGTCCACGCATTTTTTCCTGATTGAGAGTCAATATAACAATAATTTTATATATCTTGTTAATTACATTATTTAATTTCAATTGTAAGTTGAATATTAGCATTTAAAAACAAATCAATCTTCGACGGTTAGTAAATCTTCATTATAATAGTGTATAAATATATATTTAATTAAATAAATTTATTATAATTAGGACTTAATTTTGGATTTGTTTAAGAAAGTATCTTAATTCTTAAATAATTATTTATTATCTATTTTTTATCATATTGCTAAAAACAAAGTTACAAATATTTATTGAATTATTTACAAAATTAAGTAAGCTTCTCTTTTTACATTTTCTGATTAAAATTAAATCCTTCGAATTAATACTTATTATAAAATCTTAAAAACTTAATATTAATAATATTTAATCTTAATTGATAAAGTAGCTTAACATTCTTTCATTGCACATTTATTAGCGAGTCCATTTGGATTTTACGATTGTGATATTTACAAAATTTAAATAATATATAATTAGAAAAACACTAATATTTGGTAAATAGTAAGTTTAATTACTCAACGAACAATTAGCATAATATAAATATATATAGGTTTGACTCTTTATTATCATCTTTAAAGCATGCTCAACAATTAAAAGACTTACTTAAATTCTTTGTTATAAGAGATTTATGATTTGTAATACGAAAAATTTAATTAATTAATTATTTTAATCACATTAATACTAAAACTTACAATAAAAAATCAAAATTGGAAATCACTCTGATTATTGCTATTCTTCCTCTTCGTCATCCTCTTCTTCATCTTCATCGTCAAATTCAACTTCTATGTCTGTTCTCTCTGTCACTCTGCGAAGTACCAGTCCAGCTGCACCAGTGGTCTTACCAGGTAGGATCACCATAAAATAAAAATTAAAGATATGATTTTTGTAACTTACACTTTATGTGAGTGCTCTGTCTCAACCTGCGTATGATCTATAAGAATACTTTTTAATATATTAAGCTTTTGATCAAATTAATTAATGAAGTATTATAAATCATAACTATATAATTTTTTCCTGGTTGTTGAGTATTCATAGTTGGTTCCTGAAATATTTGAGGGGATTTTCTTTTTGATGTGGCTCAAATCATAATGATCGATTTTCGCATCTATCCGAGTCTATTAAGAGTTAGACTAACGATAGACTATCGATTTCGGATTTCTGAATATTCAAGCTTTTACTCTATAAATTTTAATTATTTCTGCATTCATTGATTGCAGTATCATCATCAAAAATCGTGTCTTAAATACTTAGCTTTGATCACTTAATTAGTTGATTAAAACATATTTAATCAGATAAATATTTAAGCAAGTCTTGGTCCGATTCACTAATATCGTTATTATCATGCATTACTTTTTGTTTTTATTATAGCAATTCTCCCTTACAAAATAACAAGTCATTTGGCAATCTCATATTCTAAAAATTTGTATATTTTGTCATAGGCGTAGGCTACCGCAAAATAAATCTTGATACATTGGTAAAGTACTCTCATTAATTTTGTTGAAATTTTTGTCAAACTTTAAATTATTTTAATAACATTTATTAAAAATGAATAAAAATTATAGTTTACAATTTATAAGATTTAAATTATATACTTTTTTAAATAAGGAACTTTTAAAGTTATAAAGTAATAAAATCGAAATTGGATTATTTCATTAATAACTTATTAACTAGATATATAATAAGAATATTTCGTTTAAAAATATATTTCTAAACATTAAAAGCAATCTTTAAATTATATTTAGCTTTCTCGTAATATATTAAATCGGTTCCTCAAACAATCTAGGAATATTTATTATTAGGAAGGTTTTACAGTAATGGTGAGTTAGTTTTCTTAAAGAATAATGCTTACTTCTTCATTGATAATTTCCACAAGTTAATATTTCAGCTACCTATTTAAGAAAACTATACAAAGGAAAGTTAAATAAATATAAAAGATTGTGAAATTTGGCGAAAGTGAAAATGAAATACAAACCAAATGCTTTAATTAATTAAATTACTCAATTACTAAATCTTCATTTCTTAAACTCTCTGGTAATCTCTTTGATGAGGGGCTCCACAAATTCAACGAACTCCTGAGATTGCTTTCCCTTCCTGATCTTGGCGGCCACGGGGGCGATGTGCTCGGTGTGCCACTACTTGAGCTTCTGCACCTCGCGACTGGTGCTTTCGTTCATGAGTCTGGTGAGCACGGTGATGGGTAGGAGCGGGCAGGCAGTGTAGAGGGCCTTGAGATGATCGCCTATCTGGTCCTCGGAGGCGTCGATCATGATCTGCAGCATGTCCTGCTTCTTCTGGAGCTTCTGATGTTTGGTGAGCTGGTTCCATGCCTTGGGCTTCATCCTCTTGTAGTCGTCCTTGAGGTCCTGCTTGAAGTGCTGGAGGTTTCCTCGTGGCTGTGTCGCAATATGCCAGTGCCAGACCATGATCACCGCCTCTTGATGGTTGGGGGGTGCTTTGGTAGCCTTCATCAGTTTCTCGTATCTGGGCAGCTCCTCATGTGTCTCAAGCTCCTGAATGTACTTGAAGATTAGGTCGAGCTTCTCCTTGGTCTGAAGCAACTGCTCGATCTACTCGGACTCCTCCACGCTCACGTATTCACTCTGTGTCTCTGACGCCTTCAATCGCTTTGCCTCGCGGGCCCTCTCCCCTTTGATGTAGCGGATACCCTTTGCCTCAATCTCCCTGCGACTGTCGGTTCTCTTGCCAAGTTGTTGTTCGTCATGCGAAGCTCTGGGTTGAGGATCATTGGGCTCGCATGATGACTTGCGGAACATTTTACTTCCCTCCCTTTGCAAATGCTTACGATCTAGCTTATTGCACATATTTCTCTTGCTCTTAAGTTCTCTCTTCTTGCGGTCCATGCAATAGACGATGTCTCCACCAAGAATAATCTGCCACTCTCTGAGGAATGATCTCATTTTACTCTTAGGTGGGTTATCTTCAATAAGGGTGCTTAGGCCGAGATAAGTGACACCTTACAGCCATTCCTAAGCTTTCTTTCCTTTTAGAGTCACTTTGATTGGACCATCCTCCGCACTATCTAGTATATACCAATCTCCACCTGACTTTGCGATGACGCCTGCATGTAGTTCCTGAACTACTTCTTCCTCACCATCAATTACAACTGTGTTCTATGCCATCATCTGGAAGAAGTAGCGAGTATGAACAACTTCTGCGTTGAGATAGCCATATAATCCATCTCGCTTGCCTGCTTGTATTCTTCTTAGCATTGAGCCAGTTAGAGTCTCAGCCATTTGAGGACTGAGCCAGCATTCTCGAGAATGATCATATATGAGGTGCTTGAGGTTCTTGAGAGAGTACCCATGCTCCCACAGCATCTCGGGTCGTCTATATTTAGCCATATGAGTTCTTGAGAGGTATAGTTGGGTGAACTTGGAGGCTTCATCAAAGAGGGGACCTCCCACCATCATATTGACTGCGTGGATAAGACATGCGTTGCGTGATTGATCTTGCCTGCCAGGGTGCCATAGCTCTTCCTTGAATACATCATGTTTGTGTAGCTCTTTCACATCATCTGAGTACAGCTTCAAGTTTTAGAAATTACCAAGTACTTCCTTCAGTTTGCCTTCCATGAACTCCTCTCTGGTCTCAGCAATCATAGTCGAATAGTCAATGTTGTCGTCCTGATGATAGCCACATTTCTTTGCTCCCTTCTTCCATTTCTCAAAGTTCATACTGGATCTCATAATCATTAAGCTGTTCGAGTAGCTCATTGCTCTATTCATCAAACTGATCTTCTCTGATTTGAATGGTTTCTCTCTCCTGATCTTTGTTGGCGAGTTGTGTCATGATGATTGTGAGCGCTTCCACAACTTGAGGAGACATTGTTGGACCTGTAAGGGGTTTTGGAGGCGTGGGATCGCGCCCAGTAACGATTGCAGTAGATTGTATGGGATCAACGGTCCTGACCAACATAGTAGAATGATCTCTGACGGTGGTACGACCCTTGTAGAGCTGGTTCCACTGTACTGAAGTCATGAGCCCTGGTCTGTATTCATCCACAAAGTCTTCCACCATTTATTATGCGCCATCTCCATCACAGTAATTGCAGGAATCCAGTCGCGATCCTCATCTCTGTAGCCATGCCAGCTCACCTGTACCATGAGCACTCCATCCTCCTTCCTAGCGTCGTGAACAGCTGCCAGTTGGTATCCATCTTGCTTCTTCTTCTTCCTCTTCAATGTGAGCACGTGCTTTCTTGCCTTCTTCTGTCTCTTGGGTTGGGGATTAGGTTCCATGTTTTTTGCCTTTAAATTTGGATTAATATGATAATTGAATTAATTAATTTGTTAATTAACGGGAATAATATAGGGGGCTTTAAATTTAAATTGGGGGGTACTTACTTTAGATATTTGCAAAAAGGTAATTTTTTTTGAAATAGTATTGCAGTCGATATTGAGGGTAAAATCGAGCCTGGCGGGCAGCCAGTGGCACCACTCGAACAGCCGCGGTCTATCTCACGACGGTGGAAGTTCCGACTCAGACATCTATCACGGGGGCCGAGATAATAGAGTATCAGAATTTGGAAAAAGGCCTTTTGAGTCCTCCCCAAATTACTTTGAGATTTCAAAAAGTCCATCGTCAAATCAGACATTCTCGAGGCCCAGGTGGTTTAGGGCGGCGATTAAGGCTCGCAGGTACCCCTGTGGGAGCCAATGCATGTCCATGCGTGATATTTGCACAGCCAGGTCTATGATATACTTGCTCAGTTGTTTCCTATATGAGGTCAATACAAAAATCTTACTTGGTCGAGACTGCCAACTATCCCTAATTGAGGTCCACGCTCTTGATCTTGCGAAATACCTGCTCAACGGGCGCCATAGCAAACTGATAGGGACCCAGAAAGAGTAAGGGAATGTTAAATTGCTTCAACATGGCAGTAGTGTATGAAGCCCTGTGGTATGGAGCATTATCTAGTAAGACTATGTGATAATTACGCCAGCTAGGGTCTACATCATTTAAATGCTGTACCATGCTTGCTATGAAATGCACGAAAGTGACCGCATTCGTATATCCATGGCACACAGTGAAGAGCAGGCTACCAGTACTTAATGCTGCTGCTGTCACCGTCACTCTATTCATTCGCTTCCCTATAGATTGGTATGTATGAACCATGGGCGGTGCCCATGAATAGCTTCGCGAATCAGTGCTTTAGATGATGGCCTCATCAACATTGATTATGATCTTGCCAGAACACAGGAAAAAAAAAAAAAAAAAAAAAAAAACATTTCAATTCAAAAACACTTGCTGAAAGCTATCGCTAAATCTTTGCCCTCATTTTGTTATGGTTAGCAGTAAGAGGATAGACCTTGTGGTAAGTCAGATGCAACTCTCTTTTCAGAAATCGCGAGAGACAATGGCGCGAGATGGTATATCCCCTAATTTACAACAATTTCTGTTGGAGATACCTGATTGTTATTACGGTTTTCGAATCACCGATGATTCGCTTAATAAGGCATTATATTTCTTAAGGGATTGAGATAAGTGGCCTTCCTGTTTTGATCAATGATTGTGGCTTCTCGTTATCATTCGACACCCCTAGCATTTGCACATGTTGGCCTTACTTAGCTACAATGCTCTACTTATCGCATATGGAGTTACTCTGTTTTCGTACATATGTTTCGCAACATTCTTCTTGCACTCATATTAAGACAGTATAGTTGGGCCTAGACATAATCCTGCTTCATTCACTTGCTGCTTTTCTAGTGCCCTGGATTCACATAGGAATGAGGGGTCGCTCACCATTTCATACTTGGTAAAGGAGTCGACAGTCGACCTTTTACCGTGATTACTCCTTTTGCTAATAGGTACTTTGTTCCCTAGTGAAATCGTTTCTTGGCTCTTTAATATTCATATCAGGGAAGGCCCATAATCTTGCCTACTCTGCTAAATCTGAAAGCTATCACTGTGAAAGAGCACTCTCAATAACATGGTGCTAACGTAATAGCTCTAAAGCCTTCTCCTTGGGATCGTAGGTGAAGATCTGCTGATCAATCATAATAGTGTGGCATTCCGATGCGAGCAAGGCATTGCGCTCCCTCATTTCACAATCCGTGAAAACAGAGGTCAGAACACTATTAGAATCAGAAAGCCTCTCCTTAATCAAACACGTGGTATTGAATTCGGCTTGATTTTAAGGCTTCTTGTTAGTACCCTTATGAGGTAAATCTTGTAAATCTGGGCCATCGCATTTAGGTTTGGGCTTCCTCCCACGTTTCTTCTTGACTTACCCAGTGTCCAGAGTGCCCTCTTCAAGCAAGGAAGCATTACTAATGCCATCGGCGCTTTCTGCAAGTGAGACATTCTCATTCTCACTAATGACAGAATCGGTTGCTTTACGGAATCTCATTGTTACTATAAGAAGTATAGTATTACAAATAATTTTATTTTTAAGGAGGCACAAGATTCCTGAGTCTATCTGACAAATATTCACGAATCTCTTAGTTAGTAGATAATCTTATTAGCGAAAGCGATGTCGTAATTGCAACTGAACTACCTGGAAGTGAAGACCAAGCTCAGCAGCAAGCGGGATCTGTATTTCTTTCTCACGCAGGACTGCATGGCGCACCTGCCAAGCCTCAAGCAGACCAACTCTTATTTCCTAAGTGCAATCCTAAAGGGTGAATGAAATGTAAGTCATGCAGATGATTTAAGTACTTAATCTTATTTGTATAGTACATCAGAAGGGATCAGGTCAAGGTGTCGGCCATTCCCTTTCTGGAGGACCTCACTGTTGCCAACTTGCTGGAAATGGCCTAGTAGAACGAGGAGGTCATGCAGTTCCTACCAGACCAGCGTGACTGGAGGAAGATAGACCGGTAGTGGCTGGGAGATATTCTCAATACTGTCATCCCTGATCAACTCAAGGAACGAATTGATGTGGCGCTACAAAAGAGAACTGCCAGGTAGATTGAATAGAGGCAGCTCAATGTGAATGAGGCCCGAGTTTGCTGATGCACTCAATAGGTGCATGAATATTGCTGGTAAGCAAGATAGAGATTTTCTTAACTTTTTATAGCTGGTAATGGTAGAGCTGTCTCAACATTGAAGCAATCATCCAAGAGACGCCGCACACATGAGGAGCTAGAGGAAACAAAAGAAGAGGAGCGTCTGCTGCGCGAAAATAAGCATGAGTACATGCTATAAGTGAAAAGATTGAAATCTAGTAGTACACAGGTGCCCCAGCAGAGGCAGTTACCAAGAATGGCTAACAGCATGAGCGAGAACCGAGCACATATGGGAAATTAGGAAGGCCACCCATTACAATCGTAGAGCCTCAATAAGGCCAACTTCAACATTTGATGGTATTATCACAACCAAAGTGCAATAGCCCTGAGTGAATAGACACCAGTAGCATGTTTGAGTGTTATTGATAGGGATACTGTTGATTTAAGTTTGATTTGGGGTCGTTTAATTTCTAATAAGTGTATTAAGTCTTCTAAATAACTTGCATTCGTGAATGAGTAAGCACAGTAAGAAGAATATGAAGTAGCGAATTAGGCCCCCACCAATAAGATGAAGTGAACAGTTGCAACAATAGCTGCATATTAGGAGAGAGATTATGATGCAAGGGTTATTAATAAAGTTAGTTAGGCATATGCATGGAAGCTTCTCAACCATGCTATGGATAAGGTAGTACATTCAGCAACTTTAAGTTCCAAGATATTGATGGAATTAATGCTCATATGATTCAACATCATGATGATTGGTCAATCCACTCATTATCATGCTTGTAGTGAGAGTCAATTAGGGTCTTCACTGTTAATGTTGTTCATGGGGTAGTGTCAACTCTTACTAAATGGGGTTTTTATTTTCTATCTCTATTGTCAGTTAATCCGATTCGGGTTCCTAGTCTTTGCACATTTCAATTTTAGTTCTACTCCTTCTCCCTTCTTCATCCCTACCTTATGTAGTTGATTGAATGTTTTCAGGTAGATCATTTGACTGATGAGTTGGAGACAGTTTATCCACCTCCACTTGTTCATCATTTTTGCACTTCTCTTCTTTGTGCTAAATTGTCTTCATCACCTTGCCTCTACGATTCTTGGAAAAGGTGACCTGAAGACTTTTGTCATACTCCACATGGCGGCAGTCGACGTCCTCCAAGAGGAAAGCTCGCGTAGATAGTATTTGCGCTACGTTGCAATGTCCAAACAGCATTATGTACTTGGGGTCCTGACTCTTCGCTTCAAGCTACAGCATCTCCTTAATTGTTTGAGGAATCTTTTCAATCCATTCCGCAGCAGCCCTTATGGTGCTGGGTATCACCTTGCTGCCACGCAGTACGAACCGTAGCTGTTCTCAAGCTATTCTAGCACCTATTAGTAAGCATACTGTCTCGCGTTAACCACCCAGCCTTTGTCTTAGACCTTCACGCTGCGTAGCTTCATTGACTGATCACTATTCTGCTTTTCCTTAGCTAGTGAGTATGAAGCGTTCCTTGTGATCATCTCCAGGCACAAGAGTTGGGCTAGCTTGGGCTCGAATTGCTCTACCAATGCGCAGTGGGCAATGCGCTCCACAACATGAATGCAAGAACTAATTGTCATCTGGAGGTCGTTTAACTGGGCAACAAGGAAGGCCACGCTGTTTCTTTTAGCTTGAAAAGTACTTTACGCATTCAGTGGCATAGTGATTACCGTTTCCTTCTTAGATATCGTGTTCTTTGATAAGTTGTCGAGAACATCCTCAATGCAAATGGTCTAACAGTCAAGTGAGTGCGCATCTGTCATCAACAACTGCTGGTTCGCGTCCTGCTTCTTGGACTTGAGAATGGATCTCCAATCAGCGACTAGCCTTGTAATCATTCCTTTTAGGTCGTGTCGCCACTGATTGTGCTCCCCTTCCCATTTGTTGCTATTCTTGAGGCACTTCATTAGATTGTTCAGCTGCTTACGTAGACAATTCGTAGTGATAACATTGCTCACTATATGTGCCTGGTGCATAAGTGTACCAGTTTAAACAGCTAGGGGTCCTGAATGAGTTAAGCTACCATTCTATTCTCTTATTCCACTGATATCATTACGTGTAGCATCATCTTAGAAAGGCATGTTCAAGTTTTTGGAATCCTAAGCTATGAGAGCTTCGTTAGGGGTTTCTTATTGTAAGGTGAAGGGATGGTTGTCCGTCTGAGGAATGTAGGTTTGAGGCTGTTCTTCGGGCGATTAACACCTTATGGACTCAATGGCTCGATATAATGCTGTGCTTAGAGGTGCGCTTGTAGTCAACCAATCCTTTCTAAGAATGCTTTGCTACATCCTTCTTAGCCCCATCAAACGACTCGGCACGATGTCGTCAGATCGCTTGGTAATTATGGTTGGTGGAATTCCATTAAAGACTTGCTCATGGTTGAAGAGGCACCCCACATCTTGATTCGATGCAGTGGTTGAGTTTACCTGTAAAGCGCTGACTATCTTAAAATGATTAGTTCCCGTTCGTGAATATGCAGGCTCCCGAGTGCCTGTAGAAGCTCTTCTTCTAGAATGGCCTTGTGGAGAGGTAGCGTCGACGGCATTCATGAGGATGGAAGCCGTCCCCAGGATGAAGGTGTTCTTAGCATGATCTTGATTCGATTATCAGCTACATTACCAAGGATAGTTGCTAGTGTATTGCATCTTGTTCTTGCTTCTCAGCTTGGACGAGGAGTCTTAGTATGCCATTAACTGTATCAGAGAACTCTTGCTGTAATGGTGAAGGTCCGGTATACAATGCCAGCAGCTTATCGTCTAGTCTCTGTTGTTTTTGCCTATTAAGTATTTTAATCTTTCTTTGGTACTTAGCTCGTAGTAGTTCATCATCTATTAGTTATTTTTTACTTTTTGATATTATATCGTGTTTCTTAAAGTCTCTCTTATTATTAGGTAAGTCACCACCCCATGATGACACTCCTTCAGATGGATCTGCACATCCATCAAAGGACAGTACTGAGGGCGAGTGATTCGTTTGCGTGAATTCCATTTACAGTGAAGAGAACATGTGCTTGTTAATTGTAGTCTGTTTGATTTGGTTTTAACGTATATATTAAATAGGGCCCCCACCTCTAACCTTGGGCACGCCCTTTAACGACTCTAATTTCTTCTATTCATCAAGCGCAGGATCTAAGGCTCCCAAAGGGTCCCCTTCTTTCTCGATTGGCGTCCTCAATGCAAGCTCAAGGCTCTGCTTACCAGCATGGCGCTCGATCTCCTTCGAAATGTGTACCCAGTGGTGATTGACGGTGTGTGCGTTGAAGAGGGTCCTCAAGATCTCGGCGAAGCTCTGAATGGAGTGCTCTTTGAGGGAGATGCTTTACAGTAGACATGCAATCTTCGGGGGCAGCTCCCACCAGCTCATCAAGGGCTCTTCGACCAGCTCAAGGTCCATCCCCGGCGGCAGAACGGAGGGCGACAGCTGCACCGAGGGCGAGGTCAGAGGCGGCTCGTAGTGGTCCTTCTCGTAGGGCTATGTCTTATCCATTGAGTCTCAGTCCAACAGCTAGAATGAATAATTTTTAAGTCTAATTAATAATATTAAAAGTCTTAAATACTCACTTTAAAAATTTGGTAGCTATTCATTTATCAACAAGGGTACTAATATATATATTTATATATATAAGGGCTTCCATCACAAATCAACAAGCTACCAAATATTAAGAATAATTATTGAATTATTTGAATTTAAATTAAACTTTTCAAAAACTCCTATTTGAATTCAATTTACTCTTTTATATCTGTCTACTTTTCCCCTAAAATTCATAGATTCAATGTAATTGGTGGTATAATCTAATCGAATGATAAAATTGAAAAGCAGTTATATTTAAAATTGGAATATAGAATTATATTTGTTAATTTAGTTTTATTTAATAGAAACACTTTTTTAAAAAAATATTCTTTAAGAACAGAGTACCAGAGATTTGAATTAAAGATTTAAGATAACAAAGTTTTTGGTATTTTATAAAAAAAAATTAACTTGAAAATTTTAATTTGTAATTAATCAATTAAAATGTCATAATTAAAACATATAATAGGCATTTACACCAAATTAGTATAATTTTTGAATTATATAGGACTTCACCACTCATCAGATTTAAAACATGAAATACTTGAATATAGAGCTAAAATAACTTATTATTTGCCGTATTTACCTTGAATCATTCAAATTAATAAGTTTTTGGGGTTTACAGAAAAATTAATTAGGAAAAAAATCAAGTGGCTTATTTAATAAAATTCAAAGGAACCAACTTCTAAATTAATAAAAAATTCATAAATTATACTGAAAATTACAAATAAAGAAACTTATGACAACTGATTTATTATAATAGAAATTAAGATTAATTGAAAAATTTAAGATTGAAATATTTAACTAAAAGTTTTTTGAAATTTGGTTTTCAATTATCTTATTATATTAACTTTCTTCCACTTTTATTTCTTCGTTTTCATTAAAAATTATCATAAATACTTTTAAATTAAAAAGAGAAGGATACTAGTAATTTTGAATTGAGAACTGCATAATTTGGTAATGGGCAAATTATGCATCCTAAGAATAATTTTCAATCTTTAATGGCCTATTTTAAGTACGAAACTGCTGAAGAAATACAATCCTATTATGCGAAAATAGCAGCAAGAGCCTCTAAGTAGAAATTAATTTTAGCGGCCAATAAAATTCGTGAGTTAATTCCCAAAAAAACTAATCTCTAAAAATATAGTTAATGGCTTTGTGACCTGTAAACTAAATATGTTTTAAAATTTTATATGATTGATTCAACATCGATTTTATTTGTTAATATTAGTTGAATTATAGTCACAATCACAAGATATTAAGGTGATTCGAGGTTGTGAAGAGCAAAGGAATAGTAAAAAAATTGAATTATCTTTGTAAATTATATAATAATCTCTGAATTTAGAAATAAAATATTTTAGTTTAAATAAGATATTGTATAGCTTTTTTTTTTAAAATAAGCGATTAATCTATAATTACAATTACGAGCTTATATTTCAATGTATGTTGTACTATTTATAATTAAACAAATTATGACTAAGCATAAAATAAATTAATAATAGATGATAAATATAAAATCATAAATAAACATTTGGATGAATAATAAATATTTTAGTATTTAAGTTGAAGTAATAAAATTTACTTAAAGCAAACTTATTTTAAATCTAACTTAATATAATATTTTTGATATCTTCAATAATATGACTTTAAAAATAATAATTTATTAAACTTAAAATTGTATGTATATATATTTTTAATTAACTAAAAATCCACTTAACAGTAACTTTACGAGTCTATCTTAAAAAGAAATTATCATTTATGAATCTTAAATACTTAGAAATACAATATAAAATGAGCTGAGGTACTTGAAAATACTAAATACATTGTTTATTGTTCCGACCGAGACCACCTACCCCACCCCCTACCCCACCTCCTTACCCGAACCCCACCCCACCCCTACCCCACCCATACCCCACCCCCTACCCCACCCTAATAAAATACCCCATTTCATATGAAAAATTTTGTCCTTAAGGTCTGAATCGATTTCCTTCTTGACATCTCGACTACATGACCCTTAAATATATAATAAAATTATAAAATTTTCAATTTTTTTCTTTTTCATACTAATGCTTAATATGACTTTGCTTTTAAGTTTTGAGATGATTCTCTTAGTAATTCGATATATCAAACATACTATGATAGAAAATTTAATTTAATATATTTTCACTAAGGCATCATTTTAATTTTTAAAAAATTTATATTTTGATAATTTTGCATAAATTTTATTTAATATTATTTTTATCTAATTGAATCATCTCCCTTCAATGTAGTTCCTATAAATAGTATTATAATTATTTTAAATATTTTTTACTTCATTCTCTTCATAAGCAAAATTTTAATATCTTTGATAAATATATTATTAAATATTAAATGTTTTTACCATCAGTTGATTGATTTCACAGAAATATTTTTAAACAACTCTAAATTATTATAACCCTTTTAAGATTTCAATTTTTTTTACTAATTCCAAAAGCTATTGAGAAAGGTTGTTAAAAAATATTTCTGTGAAATCAATCAACTGATGAAAAACATTTAATATTTAATAATCTATTTATTAAAGATTTTAAAATTTTGCGAAGAAAATAAATGAAGTAAAAAATATTTAAAATAATTATAATACTATTTATAGGAACTACATTGAAGGGAGATGATTCAATTAGATAAAAATAATATTAAATAAAATTTATGCAAAATTATCAAAATATAAATTTTTTAAAAATTAAAATGATGCCTTAGTGAAAATATATTAAATTAAATTTTCTATCATAGTATGTTTGATATATCGAATTACTAAGAGAATCATCTCAAAACTTAAAAGCAAAGTCATATTAAGCATTAGTATGAAAAAGAAAAAAATTGAAAATTTTATAATTTTATTATATATTTAAGGGTCATGTAGTCGAGATGTCAAGAAGGAAATCGATTCAGACCTTAAGGACAAAATTTTTCATATGAAATGGGGTATTTTATTAGGTGGCAGTAGGTGGGTGACAAGGTGCTATGGGGTGTAGGGTGGGGTAGGGGTCCCTAGACGGGATGGTTATGGGAGTCGTAGTGGTCTCGGTCGGAACAGTTTATATTTTGCAAAAATATGAAGACAACAAAGATTCACTGTATTTAAATATTATTATGAAGGTTAATACTAGCAATACCGCAGTTCTTATAATAATCATTCAATATTCATTTTTGAGAAGAATAGAAATCTAGTCCAACGAGCTTTCAAATTGATTGTTGATAAAGAGCCTTGGGCACAGCGATTGATGAAATCAATAACGGAAAAATTATCAGCAAATAATAGAAAATAAGAATTTAGCTGACGATGAAGGATATGATTTGTTGATATAAAAAAATGAGAGCACTTTAAATAGTCTTTTCCAAATAATAATAATAAAAGATCAACTTTGGAACAAGATCTCACTTAATAAAGTATTACTTAAATTAATTAAATAAAAGTTAAGAGAAATTAAATGATCTCGTGTTATTTTTATTGCCTGCAAATAATCTTTTGTTAATTTACAGGAAGAAAGTTTTAGATTAAAGATACGAATGTCACTCAATCTGAAGTTCAATTATATAACAGAATAAGAGAAGAGAGAATAGGAGCACTGATGCATAATATCATTTCTAATTATAATTAATTATATATATATTTTAGAATTTTTGCAAATTATTTTTAAAGTTTTATTTCCATACAATTTATACAGAAAAAAATTTATTTATATTAAAATTAAATTAATTAGTAATTTTTACATGATAATTTAAAAATTTATAATTTGCAGATCATATTATGATTAGAATCAATGATATTAAATTTAATATTCATAAAAAGCATTATATGTAATTCTAAAATCTCAAATTCAAATTTGTTTAAGACTAATATTTTTTAATTGTTTTAATACTAAAGCCTATAGATTTTGATTTCATTTGTTAATTATATTATCTATTCTCATATCATTCACTTTGCATTGAAGTTTCTTAATTCTTATTAATTTATATTTTTATCAGTAAATTATTAGATTTGTCCCCAGCTCTATCTTTATAAAATATCTCATTTTAAACTATTAAAAAACAAGTATCTCCATTTATTTTATGTTGATATTATTAGTAAATATTACTGTAATGTAAATTTTATAGATGAATGCATTTACCACTTCGATTTCCAATTCTTTTTATGCAATAATAATAATAATAATTTATCGAATAAAAAATAGCAATTTTAATTAAGTCTCGTTGTATATACTTTTTTAAAATTTGAAATATTAAAATATGAATTTATTAAACTTAATAAAATTAAGAAAAAAAATACAGTAAACAATATATGAATTCAAAATGTAAATAGTTAAATATGTCCGAATCATATAAGAATGGTGATTAAAATCTTGAACATTTCATTATAAGTAAATAAGGCTAATGATTCAGAAATTTAATATTATTTAATATATCATTTAAATTGGTATAGTGCTTATTAATTATAATTAATAGCAAATTTACATAATCTAATTTATTAATAGTATAATATTATTTTAGAAATAATTGGTCAATCATTGATAATTATCATACTGATGAAATATTAAAGTAGCAGTTAGTTAATCAAAATTGGAAATATTAGATACTTAATAATCAAGAAAATATATATCTCGGAACAGTAAAAAGCAATTACTCTTTTAAAATTCTATAGTTTGTTAATAAATTTGAATGTTGCCATATAATTTAGAATAGCAGTTATGAAGTTATCAGCAGCATACAGATGTTATTTCTATAAAAACTATAAAATTACTGCATACTTTTACTTTTATTTACGATTTATTTTATTTTTATATTGATTTAGTTTTAGTTCGATAAATAAATAAATCCAATAATCATTTCATTAGTTTAAGTGAGTCTTATAAAATGATATAAAATGACCAAATTAATCATAATCACTAAGATTTTAATTTGTTTAATTAAAAGAAATTAATTTTAAATTTTGTAAAGCGATGTATAATATTGCTAAAATAGATAAAAATAGGAAATTGTATAAATTAATCAAGAATTCATTTTATTAAATTAATTTTAACCAACTTTACATTTAGATTGTATTCGAACACTTATAGTTGAATGTAGTTGCTTCATTAAGATTTAACTATGATTGCCCATTTTAAAGCATGATCTTCAAATTTTTTGTCAAATTCACTAGTTGAATGACCAGTAGCAAATTTTAGTCTCTGTATGATAAAATCATCAACTGTTATCAAAATCTGTGACCAAATCTTGTTGATCGAGAGCGGAATCACCATAAATGGTCAATATCTCGTTGCTTGATGAGTTTTGGGTGAAATTTAGAACCCTATCGTATTCTCCATGTTTTAAAACCC
>ARYC01010333.1:0-19642 GCA_000711775.1 Oxytricha trifallax | reverse complement strand
TCGTGCCACATCCTGACTTCCACTTCTGTTGTTCATTCAGACAGTCCTCGAAGTTGTTGATGATTATAAATTTAATCTTGACTTCTTGCTGAACATGACATGCAGCTCCATCATTACTTTGCACCTAGGAGTCTCTTTGTAGGCGTCCATTGCCTTCTTGATCAAGTTGGTCTTTAAGATATGAAGCTTATTGGTAAATTCAGCCTGGCATCTTGTAATGCACCAAATTCTGCAAGAGTTCCAGTTTGAATGTAGAGTGAAATTTGAGAGCTAGTTGCATACCCTCTCGACTTCTTCTGGTCCTCAGATAGATTCTCCAGCTCATCCTAATGTTTCGAAGGGACAGAGAAAAAGCTTACTTGGTATATGAAGGCATAGCATGGATTGAGGTTACGGTACTTGATTAATGGGCAAGCCATCTCGACGATAGTCATGTTATATAGTAGTGCAAAGAAATAGAAACTGGTAGCAAGCTCCGCCGTTTATGGATGCCAATAGTGTCGTTGCTTTGGCGGTATGAGCGTTATCCATAAGAAGCTAATTGATCCGATTGAAGTGAACTGTGTGGAATGGCTCTATTTTAAATTGCAAGAAGTTCCTCGATTTCCCCCTCCTCGAGTTACAGATTTTCTCAAGTGCTATTGCATATTCATATTAGAAATTACTTTAAGACTCCATAGCTTTTCCAGATAAGGCAAATTTGCTTTTTTATTCAAGATCATTCATGCCATCCTAAGCCACGACAAAAGAAAGACATTCCAAGCATTCTGGATAAAGGGTGTTCGATATGCTCTATATTTGACGCCCCTTACAAATAAAACGAAAGCTTTAATTTATATTGATCATCGCAAGAAGTGGAGTTGTAAAAGTAAGCCTGCTGAGCATAATTATGGGTAGCTAATGAGTTAGGCTAGTATAGGCATTCTCGTCAGGATAATGTCAATAGGATGTTCTAGAAAGCCATCCATCCATAGCCATCATCCATAGCCATCCATCCATAGCAAAGGAGAGTGCCATCAAAGCGGGTTAAAAAATTACTATTCTATCTGAGTAAATTGATTTGATTATTGAGCACATTTAGAGGCACCTGGGCGTTATTACGACTTGAGCATTTTTACTCAGCCTCTAGTAGCAGCTGTGTGCGCACATTTCCCTGTATTGCATTAGCAACTTCTAGAAGAGCGAGAACTTGAGCCACCAAAAAATCTCCTATTTCACTTTCAACTCAGCCAGGGGGAAACTGGCAGCGTCAGGTAGCCTTTTTAAATTCTGCAGTAAATCGAATTTGCCTAGTTTAATGTAAAAAGCAGATACTTTACTTAGGATATAGAGTGCAAATAGTTCAGCCAACTATGTAATTTCAAATTTTAAATAATTCTTATAATTCACTTTTTAATTTCACTAGTCACCCACTTTATCATTTTCCTTAATGAGGATTCACTTTTAATGTAATTATATTAATGAATTTTTATATATTGCAATTTTCATTTCTTCGATTCACTCAAAATTTACTATTGGATTTTTTTAAAAAGTATTTTATGGGAAAATAACTTTTATAAATTAAAAATGATTTGTTAAATCAATTTAAAATTCATGGCTTATCCCTCGACTGCCATATTGTACTCCGCATTAAGTACAGAGAAGCATCTGTCCCCATACTCTCACTTGAATGTAAGTTTCTTGTTTTATATTATATCAGCCATTTTTTTAGATAATAATTTATAAATCTATTGATGAAGTGCTATAACTTGTAATTTTAATAATATTTTTTGATTAATTAAATGAACTTCCAGAGACAAACATACTATTGACTAATGTTCTTACTACACAAACAGCTACTTATGTCACAGACAAAATCTATAATATCGTTGAATAATTCGAAATTGACTCTAGTGAATAAATAAAAATATTATAAAATTATTATTAAATTAATAAATATGAGGAATTTATTTTAATAAAATTTACAACCAATAATTACTATTTTATTTGTTTAATGCAATCAAATTATTTTATTTAATTGTAATATATAAATAAATAGTCAGAAATTTAAAATCAATCTAAATTTTCTTTATACAGGAAAAATAAATCAATTAAATATTGAAATAGATTATTATTTATTAAAAAATATATATTTTGTTTAATAAAAAAATTTAATAAATAAAACAAATTTGTTTGGCAATAAGTTATTAATACTTTCATAGTTTTGATTTTAAATTTCAAATTAGAAAAATCTTTTTTAATTATAAAATATTTGATCAATAATAATTTTTTTAATTAACGGAGAGTCAAGATTCAACTTAAAATTGCATTTTACATAATAAATATAATAAAGATTTTATTTTCAATTATATTCTTTGTGTTATGTAAAAATATTGACATTTTAATATATAAAATATTTAAAACTTTCTTCTCGCAAGATGGATTTGTTTACTTGAATAAACAATATTTTTAATAAATTTTTAATAGCATTATTTATTAAAGTTTTCCTAAAATGGTTTATATTAAATTAATTACTCATGCTAAAATTTAAATTAAATTTACGACAATTATTGGAAATATTTGATTAAGTTAGTATAATGATCGTTAACTTTTTATGAGCTTATTTATTTAAGTATTTTGATATACAATAATAAGAGTATTACCATTGAATATATGAATCCTAACGTATTTTAAAAATACAAGCATTTTAAAAGCAAAAATGAGAAAATTGCACCTAAAAAATGGTTTGAAACTTTTTTATTTATAAAGAAAAGTAAAATTATAATATTTTCTAGTAAAATTAAAAAATAATAAATAAGTCTTATCAGCTGTTGAAATTTTTGAAAATTTTTGTTAAATTCTTACTGTTAAATATATTTAAATCATATTTTTTAATAGGTAATTTTTTTCTTTGTTTTAGTAAATAGCTCAAAATCTCTTTCAAAATTGAAATATAATTTAATTACAAATGATAACAACAAATAAAAAATATTTTTTTTATTTACAAATTTTAATTAAAAGATTTGGGGCTATTTAATGGTACTAACCAAACATTTAAAAATTATTAAAAAGGTTTAAGATTCATGACTGAAAATAATGCTCCAACAGCTAATTTATCTACTGTAGAAACTCCAGTAACAGTTAAAAATTACGAAAGTAAAACTTGGAAGGTGGAGTTGATATCAGATACTGAAGGAGATACTGCTAGTTTTGAAGTCGTTTTATAAAATGAGGATGGTGTTGCCATAAATCCCTTACCTACTTGGTGGTCTGTTATATTAAAAATATATTAATGATTTTAAAATATATTTCAATATTAAATTATGTTGATTCAACAACCGACACTTTTGCTCAATTCTCTGTCACAACACCGAATTATTAGTAACCTGGTTAATCAGAGAATTTCAAAATTAAAGTTAGTCTTAGTGACTCATTTAACACAGAGAGTCCAAATTAAATTAATTTTTTTATTTTTCAAGAAATTAAAATTATTTATAAGTAAATGTATACACAATAGCTCTAACCGTAACTTCTGAGAACCGTGCACCAACTAAAAAGACCACTAACCCCTAATCATTTTTATAGCTCGACATATATTTATTTTTGTAAAATATTTGTAGGCCTAAAGTGTTAAATTGTAATTTAATTTAAATTACTTATCTATTTTCTACTTTTAAGATTCTTTAGATCCTTGTTATAATAATTAATTTTTTTAATGAAATTTCTTAAGTGCTATCTTACAATTATAATTCCTTTTATTAACATTTATTAATGATAGATTACAAGCCTATAAGTTTGATTAATTTAATTTACTCTGTCTATAATGTTAAATCAATTATCATAAAATGAGGTTTTATTATATATCAAATTTTTTTTTATTATCAATTCACAACTTATATTTCTATTTATATTAAAATATTTGTTTTGTTTCATTTTTTGAATTTTTATTGTAAAAAAAGATAATTTAACTTATTATTGCTACAATTTAACATCAATATATATTAAAAATAACTGTAAGATATCACAAAATCAAAATTTTTAAAGTGTAGTACATTTAAAAGAAGATATAATAAATTGATAATCCCAACTACAAAACTTTCTTTAAATTTTAATTTAATGCTTTTCTGTGTTTTATATTTTTTAAAAATCTCATATAAATTCAATATAATTTAAGGTCTCTTAAAAGGCATGAGTAATATAAATTTTTATTAATACAATAATGTTGATATCGATATAATTAATAATTTTTAAGTTAATTTAAATATTGAAAAAATATATATGAAATGGGGAATTCGAGAAATAACTTTGGTCATAATTATTCCTATATAAATATATAACTCCCACTAATTAGATTGACATGTAGATCAAGATTTATTCACTGTAGTTATCGTTATGTTATTAAAGTGCTACAGATACATGATGTCCCCGAATATTTTTAAAGAGATCCTAATAACAATATTTAGCACATTTCACACAAAGATTTAGCTATTCTAATTTGCAAAAAGCCCTATTTTAAAAAAATTAATTTATTCTCAAAAAATTATGCCTTAATTACATGTTGCTCTATAATTATTATAATGACTTTTGAATATAGTTATCCATAATAAATTCATTAAACTAATTATATAACACAATAAAGAAATTTAGTAGCGCTAAATGTATTGAAGCTGCTAAATCGTAATTTTGATGATTGATATTAAATTAAATTAAATTAATATTATAATTAAAGATATTAATAATAATAGTATTCGAGCCTAATATAATAAATCCTCTGCTAAATCAGCTTAATCGCGCTATTGCAAATTAGAATAGCTAAATCTTTGTGTGAAATGTGCTAAATATTGTTATTAGGATCTCTTTAAAAATATTCGGGGACATCATGTATCTGTAGCACTTTAATAACATAACGATAACTACAGTGAATAAATCTTGATCTACATGTCAATCTAATTAGTGGGAGTTATATATTTATAATGAATAATTATAACCAAAGTTTATTTCTCGAATTCCCCATTTCATATGTATTTTTTCAATATTTAAATTAACTTTAAAATTATTAATTATATCTATATCATCATCATCATTGTATTAATAAAAATTGATATTACAGTTGTTAATCGCATTAAGTTCAGTATTAATTAGTATTGATGCTTATAAAATTGTATTTTTAGATTGATATTAATTCTAAATTTGCATTCTAAATGTTTATGACGATTAGTATAAGTATTTATTTGAATTGAATTAATTACCAAAAAAACCAAATATTAATATATATTATACAAATATATATGTATAAAAAAATATATAATTTATTTTTACTTATTTCTTTTCTATTTAATCTTGCTTATTTTTATTTTTTAACGATTTACTCCTGAATATTTGATAAAAAAATATATTTACTATTCTGATTAAAATGTTTAGAGAAATTCTCGTTAATTTTATTTTCTTGCTAATTCAATCATTTTATAATAATAAATAACAAGCACTAAAGTATAAATTACAATAATATGATATATAATAAATTCTTAAAATATAAAAACTAGATTTTGGTATTTAACTGTTAACCTTAATCTCGGTAAAGTAACAAAAATTTGATAAAAGCAGTAAAAGAAATATTGCTAAAATAGATAAAAATAGGAAATTTGAGAAATAAATTAAATATTGAATTTCTAATTACTCTTAACTGCTATTAATTAGGAGTGTTATTAATTATATTTTGATTTAAATTTAAAATAATTAATTTAATCATTATTATATATATATATATTTAGTGGTCTAGTGGTCTGGCCATAGTTTTTAGTGGTCTACCGGTAAGTATTTTAATTATTCATAATTACTTAAATTTATTTTTTCAGATAATGGAGACACATGCCGGAGACCGCCAACTTGGGTATTCAGTTTACTGAGAGGCTACATTGACTGCATAACTGTGTGGAGGACTCCTCATGACAGTAATTGTAATGTTTCACAGCCGCCACTTATTCTTCTTATAGGTATAGAACGAGGGCAGCTCGGACTTCTGGAAGCAGTGCCAAGGCTCAATGACCAGTTAAATTCCGGGGTTCAGTCACCTCGAGGTCTACACTGATTGCTCCAACTCGATGTACTACCTTTGCATTCGCTTCAAAACAGATTCTACCGGAGTCAACAAGTCTTTCTTCACTGAAAAGATGCGCAAGGGTGCGGTAATAATGGCACAGCTGGGATTGACAGTCAAGCTTCTAGGACATCAAACATTCGAGCAGTTTGCATAAGCAGTAGAAGGATTAGAGCTTTTATACGGGCCCTCTCAACACTACGAGCAGTTCATTGTCAAACAGAATGCCAAGCAGGAGAAGGAATTTTAGAAGCAGGAGTGCGGATCTAAAGGTGCTGTCGATGTAACGAATGACTATCGATCAAGTGATATCGAAATCCGGTGTCGCCATTAAGGAGAGAGTACCAATAATTACTTCTCTCCAAGAATACATGGCAGAATAAAACAAACCGGTGATTACTCCAGTACCCCTAAGGATGCCGATCTGAAAACAATGGGTTATCTTGACATTCTGGATGTCCTCTATGAGCTACTTATCAAGCGCAAGAATAGTAAGATTCACAGCTTGTGGATATATGGGCCCACCAATACCGGGAAGACAAAAATCACCCGCATCCTAGAAGAGATATTCGTGTTGAACAATACGTGCAGTCGAATTCGCATTTTCACGTCCCCATGAAGCAGGGCAAGGTCGGAGAGCCACAGATTCTCATCGCAAACGAGATCAATGTTACGAAAGCATTTGGATCATCTGGGATAGCAGGGATGAAGCGGTTGATGGAGGGTGAAGGGATGGCCATAGAGTAGAAGTACTGCGGCGTCGACTATAAGTACACGGGATGTTTCGTAGTAATCACATCTAACACTCTGCCCTTTGGCAAGATGGACCCCTAGGATGCCAATGCATTTAAGTCTCGATGCCTACTCTGTGAATCCGAAATACCTACACAAAGCGGGGAGGAGGCATTCCCTTTGACTGCGCCGATGGTCGCCCGCTTCCTGAAAGCAAGATTTCACTCCGATCAAAAAGAAAAGAAGGTGGACATTTGAGAAAATCAGACGTGGTCAGAGCACAGCCGGAGAAATGACTAGTGATACTGAGCAATAATTGTTGTCTACAAATGCATTTAAGTAATTATGTATAATTAATATACTTACCGGTAGACCACTAAAAACTATGGCCAGACCACTAGACCACTAATTATATATATAAATAATGATTTAATTAATAATTTTTAATTTAAATCAAAATATGATTAATGCCTCTCGTATTTAGTGGCAGTTAAGATTAATTACATTTTTATTAACTATCTTTATTTTTTTAATTTCCTATTTTTATCTATTTTATCAATATTATAAATAATTGACATTTTGTTTAACATAAACTTAATTAGAAGTATTGAGGGTAAATCGAAAGATTTATTATATTTGTTGGTTTTTTATTTTGTTTTAGAACTTTCTCATAAACTTCCAAAAAAATAGATTACAAATGTTTTAAATTTCTTTCTCACTTATTTGCACAAAAATTATTCAAAAATCTATAACATTTGCAACTCAATTAATAATGCTGGAAACAATGATAAATCGATTTATCATTGTTTCCAGCATTATTAATTGAGTTGCAAATTTTATAGGTTTTTGAATAATTTTTGTGCAAATATGTGAGAAAGAAATTTAAAACATTTGAAATCTACTTTTTAGGAAGTTTATGAGAAAGTTCCAAAACAAATTAAAAAACCAACAAATATAATAAATCTTTCGATTTAACTTCAATACTTCTAATTAAGTTTTATGTCAAACAAAATGTCAATTATTTAAAATATTTCTTTTACTGCTTTTATCACATTTTTGAATTTACTATCACAGTCATGTCTGGCGACTCACTTAATTTAGTGAACACAAGAGACTTTGTAGATCTTGATGAGCATGATATTTCTATTGATTGCACCTATTAGTATTGTAAAATGAAATTTTATTTGAATATTTAATGAAATTGATATATGACAAACTGTCACATTCAAAGAAAACCCATCATACATAAAGCCTACTGGTTATTCACAAGACTTGGCTTGAGATCTATAAAAAATTTTAAGGCACAAGTACAGAAACCTTTATTGTTACTGTCGCTGCTTAAATACCATTAAATTAATTCTTCACTAATTATCATTATTTTTAGGTTTTTTTATTTTAACAATTTTTTATAATTAAAAAATTTTAATTAATAACTATTCTGTAAAATCATAGGTCAAAATTATAATATTGAAATATCTGTGTTATATTTAAATCTTTCATAATAACTAAAGAAAATATAAGATTGTGAAAATTATAAAAATTAATTTAAACTTAATTGTTAAAAATTAAATATAGAATCTAAAACAGATATATCACTTAACTATCAACCTCTACCAAGATTATTACAATACCTTTTCGTAAGACATCTCAATAAAAAATAGGTATTTATAAAAATTTTTCTATGTTTTGTGAGTATCTATTATTTATAGTTTCCATTCTTAATTGTTTTAGGTAAAATTTATAATTTTTTATACTTTTCTCATAATATTTAAATTACAAAAATATTTTAATTATTATATTTAAAGATGAAAAATTAAATAGAATAAATAATGTTTCGGAAAAAAACTTGATAAATTTCAACAGCCTTCTCAATTTGAGAAAATTAAAACACGTTGTAAATTTAATTCAATATCTAAATATTTATTATCATAATGCTAAGTTAAGAAGTTTATAGACTATTTAGTTATGGATATAGCTTTACTTAATAACCTGTGAATTTTTAATAATGAGTTATTATTTGTACCATAAAATATATATTCAAAGTTTTAATAAATTTTACCAAAAAAGTAGTATTTATTTATAAATAATAACTCATTATTAATAATGCAATCATAAAATAAGAAAAATCAAAATTTAAATTAACAAATAATTAATAAAATTTGTAAGATTTTAATTAATTAATTTTTCCTGATCTTTTACTCTAAATTAAAAAAAATACTTCACAATTATTTTTAAGTGTCCTTATTATAAAATAAAGGCTTAAAAATAACTTATAATTATTTATTTAAGTTTTTGTATGACTTTAATGTTATTATAAATTCTTAGCTAAATTTTAAGCTGGATCATTTTCGTCTAAAACCACATTTTCAATTTTCTATAATTACTTATTTAGAATACCACTTTTTTTCGAGTTTTTTAAGAATAAATATAAAAACATTGTATTTTTGTAATTATAAAAAAAAACATCATTTATTAGGCTTAATCATAAAAGAATGATATTTTTCAAAATTAGGCAAACTTAAATTTAGTATTTAAACTATTAAATATATTTTAACTAAATTTTTCGGCTAAGGTGACAAACACTCACCCCCCATCAGGTATACTTTTAAATGTGCACTATAATAGAACTCGACCTCCTGAGTAAACTTTTCTTAAGGACTGATTGTGGCTGGCTTTTAGTATTCGAGATATCACACTGGCTAAGTCCAAAATTTATATAAAAAATCATTGAATTTGGCTTTGAAAATTTTTTAATACCATAATCTGATAAATTTTAAAGTAATGAGGAATTATTTTAAGTATAAAATGTTTTCTGAATTTTTTATCTAGATCTTGACTATAAAATCATCATTTATCTTTATCAATTTTTACTTGAAGCCTATCAATATATATATAGAAGATAAATGATGATTTTATAGTCAAGATCTAGATAAAAAATTCAGAAAACATTTTATACTTAAAATAATTCCTCATTACTTTAAAATTTATCAGATTATGGTATTAAAAAATTTTCAAAGCCAAATTCAATGATTTTTTATATAAATTTTGGACTTAGCCAGTGTGATATCTCGAATACTAAAAGCCAGCCACAATCAGTCCTTAAGAAAAGTTTACTCAGGAGGTCGAGTTCTATTATAGTGCACATTTAAAAGTATACCTGATGGGGGGTGTTTTGTCACCTTATCCAATTTTTCTAATGATTTTAATACCATGATTATTAATAAAATAATTTTTTGTATTTGTTTTTGTAATTCAATAATCTACAACAGAGAACTTAATTTATAATTTAATAAATATTTAATTATATAATTTTTATTGGTATAGATAATATATAGGATGCAATTTTTTAATTACTTATTTCATTTTAATTTATATCTACATTATTTAATATTTCATAATTAGAGATAACTTTAGAATAAAAGATTTAGCTAAATTCTTGTATTGAATTCAATCATACGTATATTTAAGTTTTTTGTTGAATATAAAATCATAAGAATCGACTTTACATATATGTAAACTTGTAAGAGTCATTGATAAACTACAATATTTGTTCTTTAAGCGTTTTTTATTTTTTTAAATATATTTTTAAACATTATGATGGTTTTATTAAAAAATATTGAGTTCAATTAAAATATTTTTAATTTTTAATTAAAATTGATTATGGTGTTTATTAAATAAGGCTCCCAAAATATTTAAATATATATTAATTATGTAAATCAAAATAATCTTTATATTTTCTTAATATTGTTCAAATTTTTTAAAATTCTTTATAGAAAGCGTAAAAAATAAATAAATAAATTTTTAATTGGAAATGATAATAAAACTTGAATTCACAATAATAAAATACCTTAATTTATCGGTAAAGTATTATAATTTACCACATCATATTAAAGTAAAAACTTTTGATGCATAAAGTTTTATTATAAAATTAAAAGTAAAATTGGGACAAATATTTTTATAATAAAATTTAAATTTTATAATAAAATTAATCAAATTCTAAAGGGGTTTGTTTCTTGACCTTTGTTTTGATAATAAAAACTTTAGAGAAGTTATCTGAAATATAATATTTATTTTTTTAATTTTTTTAAAAATAAAATTGTACTTAAAACTTTAAAAATTATATATTTGGCACCTTGACTTTACAAAGTTTATTCTAATAAAATTGATTATTTTCTTTCTTTCATTCTTTATTTTTTCCATTTATCATCATATTTATTCTGAGTATAGTATTTATTAATTGAATTGTATTTGATTAATCATAATTAATTCATAATTATATTTTTTTACAGCACATGAAAACTCAATTTCTAAACACTCAAAGGATTATTTATCTATCTCGTTAACAATAATTACTTTGAGAGATAAAAAAATGTAATTTATAATCTTAAGGAAAATAAAAAAAAAAGTTATAGTCTAGGAAACTTCCCTTACCTATTCTTTGTTTTCCTTACATACAAATATTTATATTACAATCAATTCTTTCGATGTAACTTCTAACATAATTTTAGATCTCAATATATCCATTACATTATAAATGATTTAAAGATTAATTTAAAATAAAATAGATTAAGTCCAAATAAAACTAATTAATATTCGTTGATTTAGATTATAATTTACAGCAGCATTTAAAAAATATTGACTATAATATTAGAATAAATATTAATAAACTATAGTGGTTTTATTTCATACTAGACAAAATTTTCCAAAAATTCTATGTTTAAAAAAGTTAAAGCTGACTACATTCAGGCTGTTAAAGAAGTAGATGGCACCGTACAAACTGTATAAATAAAAATAATAGGCTGGAGATTACAGCTTCGATTGTGATATTACTGATGATTTTTAAGGCAAAAAAAATATTGAAAGACTCCTTTGAAATTGACACCAAGATTTTCACTTTCTTAAATAGTCTCATTCCACTTAGTGAGGATGAAGGAGCAACCTACGAACATAATGTCCTTTAAAATTAAAAATCAATAAACTTGAAAATTTATTAATTCTGTCTTAACATTAGAATGCTTTGATCCATAATTGTATAAAGTACAGTTGATTTGGGGATATTAAAAAATAAAAATATAACTGTAGATATATATATATATATATATATATTATAAACAGCCACTAATTAGGTAAGCTTCAAATCGTAATTTGATATAGTACACTTTTAATTACAAATTTTTAATATTAAATTAATTATAACCAAATTATTCAGATTGTGCAATACCCCAAAACCCCAATTCATGCTTAGTCTATGAGTTTTTAGTGATTAGACTAGTCGTCTTTAATGGAAAAATGCGACTAATCGACTAGTTATGAGCTCTAGTGTCTTCGACTTGGTCGATTGAGGGTATTCGTTGAAGGTTTGAAGATGATAGTCAAAGCATACAACTATACCTCACCATTGTTCAATTGGGTTGTTTATGAATTATTCTTAATTATAACTGTTAATCTTTAGTTTTAACTTAACTATTAATCAAAATAAGCTTATTCTACCTTACCTAAGTGTCCTAACTGTTAAGAAGTCATAAGTGGGTGTTTGCTGCGTAGTCCGACTAGCTAGTCGTATGTTGATCTAGTTGTAAGGGTAGTCCGCTACCTAGTCGTAGTCGATGATTTCTTATTCTTAGTCTACGACTAGCTGTTCCTCTCCACAGCTTTATAAGCAAGTTTAAGCAAGACTCTTAAACTTCAGTCTCCAACCAACCTGTATCTGTGTTATACCACTATCTTGCTGCATACTGTACATGAGTGAATGGATATCCTTCTATGTTTGAAGACTCAGGTCGTAAGTAGTCTAAGCAGCGACTAGTCGAATCAAGACAGACTAGCTAGTCGTATTTGCTGCAACAAGGTTGCTTAGTCGTAAAACTAGGTAAATTACTCCTTCAAGGATAACTATCACTTACCCTGAGCGAACCATTTCGAACCATTCACAATATTAATCTAGTATAATCAAAATGGGGAGACAGTTAAAAATAAATGAAAAAAGAAATCAAATATAATTATATTCATATCAAAATACATTAGTAGAAAAAAAACAGTCTCTTATTTGAATTAAGATTAGAGATTTTAATTATCAATATTAGTGAACTATTAATACTTAAATTTAATTAATTCTTAATTTAATCACTTTTTCTGATTCATTTCTATTTTAGGGCTTGTCTTATATGTCTAGCATTTATACTCATTGTTGCAACTTTTCTTGTGTGTTTTTTGTCAAAAAATTTTAGATATCTTCAGGGTATTTTCCTTTAGCTATCTTCAGGATATCTTCCTAAAAAAAAATTAAAAATTGAATTTTTATAGTAGTAATAACAACAGTAGCAGTAATAACAACAATGGTAGTAGAATCAGCAATAAAATTAATAAAGTCAGTAATGCTTACTGTTCTGCTGAAATTTTAGAGAATTTCAGAAATATAAAATTTGTCAATTATTTGTTATTTTCATCATTATCTTCATCCTCATCTTCTTTATCAACATACTCAAAACATGAATTTAGAAAATTGGATTTTTTTAAGAAAAATCCCAGAACAGTAAGTATTACTGACTTTATTAATTTTATTGCTGATTCTACTATTATTGTTGTTATTACTGCTACTGTTGTTATTACTACTATAAAAATTCAATTTTTAATTTTTTTTTAGGAAGATATCCTGAAGATAGCTTAAGGAAGATACCCTGAAGATATCTAAATTTTTTTGACAAAAAACACACAAGAAAAGTTGCAACAATGAGTATAAATGCTAGACATATAAGACAAGCCCTAAAATAGAAATGAATCAGAAAAAGTGATTAAATTAAGAATTAATTAAATTTAAGTATTAATAGTTCACTAATATTGATAATTAAAATCTCTAATCTTAATTCAAATAAGAGACTGTTTTTTTTCTACTAATGTATTTTGATATGAATATAATTATATTTGATTTCTTTTTTCATTTATTTTTAACTGTCTCCCCATTTTGATTATACTAGATTAATATTGTGAATGGTTCGAAATGGTTCGCTCAGGGTAAGTGATAGTTATCCTTGAAGGAGTAATTTACCTAGTTTTACGACTAAGCAACCTTGTTGCAGCAAATACGACTAGCTAGTCTGTCTTGATTCGACTAGTCGCTGCTTAGACTACTTACGACCTGAGTCTTCAAACATAGAAGGATATCCATTCACTCATGTACAGTATGCAGCAAGATAGTGGTATAACACAGATACAGGTTGGTTGGAGACTGAAGTTTAAGAGTCTTGCTTAAACTTGCTTATAAAGCTGTGGAGAGGAACAGCTAGTCGTAGACTAAGAATAAGAAATCATCGACTACGACTAGGTAGCGGACTACCCTTACAACTAGATCAACATACGACTAGCTAGTCGGACTACGCAGCAAACACCCACTTATGACTTCTTAACAGTTAGGACACTTAGGTAAGGTAGAATAAGCTTATTTTGATTAATAGTTAAGTTAAAACTAAAGATTAACAGTTATAATTAAGAATAATTCATAAACAACCCAATTGAACAATGGTGAGGTATAGTTGTATGCTTTGACTATCATCTTCAAACCTTCAACGAATACCCTCAATCGACCAAGTCGAAGACACTAGAGCTCATAACTAGTCGATTAGTCGCATTTTTCCATTAAAGACGACTAGTCTAATCACTAAAAACTCATAGACTAAGCATGAATTGGGGTTTTGGGGTATTGGACTGTTTGTGGAAATTAGTTTTTTTAAAAGCAGGTTGTACAAACGTGAGATATATAATAAATTATTTACTTAATGCTTTAAATATATTTAATGGAGAAATCTCTCAAACTGACCATTGATGCATCGCTGTCTCTAAATATGAAACCAAAAACCATCTACACCCAGTGCATGTGTCTTCCTTCTTTCGCAAGTACGTCTTTCTTGGCATTGATTATTATTCGATGTCAGAATGTTGACATATCTTAGCCATTTTTGATTCTCCATTGTGCTTTGTATTCCTTCTCACTGCATCATTAGAGTTAAGTCTTTCGCGCTCAAAAACCCTAAAACCCCTTAGTGAGGTTTATAAGTGCTTTGATTATTAGGGTAAAGTTGGGGTTTTATTAGGGTTAGTAGAGAAATTAGGCCATTTTGCAAAATGAGAATAGAAATTAGCGATTTTTGGGGTCTATTTATGATGAGAAATATTTAAATATTGCTTAAGCTTAGGAATGGTGCGAGTATTAATATAGACTAACTCAAACCAGTGATGAATTATTGTGCGATTGCAAAGCTATTGTGTAAGAGTGCTTCGACTGTAAGGTATCACTGCTTGTTAGCTGTTTAGCATTTCAATTCTGGTTCTTGATAACATCCTGTAAGAAAATAAAAGTTCTCTTAGCAGCATATTGAATATCTCTGCGATTCTAAGACTCTTAAGTATTGGGCTCATTTCCCACTTGACTAGCGAGCTGTGATGTTTCATCGCAAGTTTCCTGACATGCGTATCTCACCATAGACTATCGCAAATATTTATTGAAGGAATGGTATTACCTTCAAGACTGTCAACAGAGTGAAGAGAGTGATTGACTTTACTCTGCCATTTTATAGTAATAATTTAAACTATATATATGATTAAATGCAGAGGTCTGTTGATAATAACATCAAGTTCATACACGCTGATGAAGCTGTGTTTACGTTCAACACCTTTATTAATAAGTCTTGGTACAAGAAGTACGATAATATAGAAGTGTATGACTAAAAGGTTAAGGTTGTCACTCACGCAATTTTGGCTGGTATCAGTGAAGATTCAGGCTTAGAAACTTATGTTATTCATCCTCGCTCTATTAAGCGAGAGCAGTATATAGAGTTCTTACATAAGCTAAGAGATAAGTACAACGATCAAGAGATCATCCTGTTTGTTGATAACCTCTCAGTTCATAAGACTAAGGAATCTAAGAAAGCTTATGAAGAGTTAAAGATAACTCTTGTGTATAACGTTCCTTACAGTCCTCAATTTAATGGAATCGAATTCTATTGGAGTTAGATTAAGACTCACTACAAGAAACTCTTGCTTTATCGCCTAATGCATGATCTACCAATCGACACAGTAGACTTAATACAGAGTAGTTGCAGGAGAGTGGGTAAAGACTAGACTACGATATGTGCAAGGAAAGGAAGAATGAATGTTTATTAATAAGTGTTAGACTTAAATGAATGAATTATTTCACATATCAAACGAACTCTTAAATGGATTCGGCTTCTCTTTCTTTTCTTCCTCTGGTGCTTTACTAGGACCCATGTTTCTTCTCTTTGTACCAGCTCCAGCATCTATGTTCATTTCATCAGGCTTTTAAACTTTATTATAAAGTCTCTTGCTAACTTAATGAATGGTTTGAGACTTTCTCTCTCTGTGAACCTTTGCATTCTCTTTCATTTGAAATATACCAGTTCCAGGTTTCCCTCAAAAGTTATAAATCAAAGCTTACTAGAGAGATAAGGATGCTTCTTAAGCTCTGCTATCCACGTCTCGCTTATTAGTATTCCTTGCTTCTTTTAATCTTCAGGAGAAATAGAGTAGCGTTTCTTATGAGCTTCTTCTATAATTTCTCTCAAATAATCCTCTTTTATTGTACCAAGAACACCAAAGAAGAAGTTTCTTTGAGGTAATTTATTTGAGAGTTACTTCTTGCTAGGAAGGTAAATAACCACTTCCTCATCTTTCATTGCATCCTTGTAGAGATTTGTGACTGAAATCTCTGGGTAGTTAGGTATTTCAATCACTTTGATTTCTTTGTTTTTAAAAGCTTTCTTCTCCTCGCAGAGTATTGCTTTTAAGAATGATATTTGAGTACCTTCCATCGTTGGAAGGAATAGACCAACTGTATACATCGTTGATTAACATCAATTTATTTTACCATGCTAAGTAAGGTATCGATAGAGATCCCCCTTGCTTCTGAATCTTGAGATCATTTCTTGAGCCTCAACCCTTTTCATTTGTTCATTGAATGATTCCATCTTTGTTCCTCTTCCTATAAATGAATTTCAAATTATAATTTATAGACTTCTGGATCCTATTGTTTAGAAACTTACTCTTAAATATGGGCAACTTATAGGAGGTCAACCCTGAAAAGATAAGTGGAGAAAATTTTGCAGAAGCTATAACAAACGGCACAGATGGAGCTCCATTTTTATCAATTTAGTTCCATTAAATTAGTACTAAATTTGTTTAAATTTAATTAGTACCCGTACTAAATTCGTTTAAGTTTAATTGGTACCAATTTAATAGTACCAAAACTTAATTAGTACCTAGTTTTAATCCAGTGAGGTTTTAATGGAAAAGTTCCAATCTGGTTCAAAACTTAATTTGTACCAGTACCAACCTGAACTTTATCTGAGTTGGTACCAGAATCAAAATTATTAAGTGCATAATTACAAAAATTATAGTTATAAACTGAGTATAAATATGAAGTCTTAGAGCTGAGATCAAACCATCATTAATTCTGTAGCAACTCCTATATAGTCCAGCTATAGCTATAGAGGTTTTAAGAGCTTTATAATAGAAATTTAAATTTGAATTTAAACATGGCGGTCAACTTAAATCGTAGAGCGGCACTTTTAGGAGCAGGTCAATCAATGCTTAACTTTGGTTCAACCAAGAAACAAGAAAATATATATATTGAGAGGGAGGCAGAGCTAAGAGCTCTTGAATTTGAAGCAAAGGTTTTTATTATATAGGTTTAAAACATGAAACAGAAAGCTGAAATAGAAGTTTAAACATTAATAAAAGATGTTGAGGAAGAAAAAGAACAGCTTCAGATTTAAAGGATTAAAACTTTTGAATGCTAAGACTGCTAAAATTTTTCTCTACTGATTCCAGTTTGAAGAGACAGATGAAAGAGGTTCACTCTGGGAAAGCTAAGGTGTATTTTAAGCATGATAAGGTCGATGGCAGGTACTAGTGCACGACTTGTTAGAAGTCTTATACTCACTCAGCTAAAGTTAAGAAACATATGCAGAAGCATCACCTAAGTGAGTTCTTGATTTAAGATAAAGAGACTTAGAAATTCGTGCCCGCTAAAAGAAAATCTAATAATCTTGAGACTTAAAAAGAACAACAGGAGAAGCTCAAAAGGCAGAAGCGAATAGAATTAATGAATCAACCTGCTGGTAATGTCTTTTTAGCATGCTTTTAAGAGAGAGCCATGTATATTCCTGCACTAAATGCAGTAGACCTTAGCAGTTGTATTGAAAACTACTTACATATAAACGTACCTGCTAAAGCAAGACTCATAGTGGTTGATGACTATGCCTACAAGGTATATCCTTTCAGCTATCTCCTTAAAAACGAGCAGTATCAAAATGAGTTTGCTAACGAATATATTTGTACTTAGAGAGGCTTAGAAAAAAGATTGCAAGAATTTGCTCAAGCTAGATGGTGTTATTTTAGGGTTTGGTTTCATCGCACTACTAAAAAAGTTTGAAATAACTCTCCAAGATTATCTATATTAAAACAGATACCCAGATGACTTGAATGATATTCTATCTAATATGATAAAGGGTGTTAAGGAACTTCACGAGTTGGATACGTTCATAGAGATTTGAAGCCTGAAAATGTTATGCTAAACCTTTGCCCTTTAGAAGTAGTTGTAATCGATTTTAATAGGGCCTTAAGATAAGAGATTGTAACCTTAGCAAAGGTTGTTGGTACTCCAGGTTACTTCCCAATCAGAGAGAAATGGACTAATGGCTCTATTTAGTGGGATGTTTGGGCAGTAGCTGCAATAATATTAGAATGCGATATGGAAAGCATGATTTACATTAATACAAAATATGAAAAATAATCAATAAATCTAGCTGAGAAGCTCATAAAACAAGATGATGTATGCTAAGAAAAAAAGAAGATTGTAGAGAAGATAATAGTAAGAGCTCCAGCATATCCAAGACAATCCTTAGACGATATGCTCGAACCACTAAAGAAAGCGAGATTCAAGAGATACAACAAAGACAAGCAAGTAAAATTCGAGTGATATAATTAAACTAATACTCATTAAATACATATTAAAGTCTCATTAAACTTCCGTTTTTCTCAACTAACCCTAATAAAACCCCAACTTTACCCTACTAATCAAAGCACTAATAAACAACACTAAGGGGTTTTGGGGTTTTGATTGTTGCTCATCTTTCCACTGCCTTGGGGCACAAATCACCGACCGTCTTTGTAACCTTCCGCTCTCTTACGACTATCATAAACATCTTTCCTTTATCTCTTGCTAACTCCCTCAGGAATACATACGCCGTTAAACAGCAATAACTAGAAAACCACAAGGCAGTGGAAAGATGATAAACAGTGCGAAAGACTTAACTCTAATGATGCAGTGAGAAGGAATACAAAGCACAATGGAGAATCAAAAATGGCTAAGATATGTCAACATTCTGACATCGAATAATAATCAATGCCAAGAAAGACGTACTTGCGAAAGAAGGAAGACACATGCACTGGGTGTAGATGGTTTTTGGTTTCATATTTAGAGACAGCGATGCATCAATGGTCAGTTTGAGAGATTTCTCCATTAAATATATTTAAAGCATTAAGTAAATAATTTATTATATATCTCACGTTTGTACAACCTGCTTTTAAAAAAACTAATTTCCACAAACAGTACAATGTACAATCTGTATAATTTGGTATAATTATTTTAATATCAAAAATTTGTAATTAAAAATGAACTATATCAAATTACCATTAGAAGCTTACCTAATTAGTGGCAGTTAATAATATATATATATATATATCTACAGTTATATTTTTATTTTTAAATTTCCCCAAAATTAATTATACTTTAGCAATATTGTTATCTATGATCTTAAATTT
>ARYC01010332.1:0-11449 GCA_000711775.1 Oxytricha trifallax | reverse complement strand
CAACTAATTCTATTGAAAATTATTTCTCAATACTTAAGAACTAGTTCAAGAGAATGAAGATAGTGAGATAAGATCAGAAGTTTGATGCTAAAAGAGTACTAAAACAAGAATCTACAGCTTTGAAAATGAGAAAATAAGAGATATTTGAAATAAAAAGTTGAAAATTAATTTGAGAGGTAAATATTAATCATTGGGCTTAAGCTTAAATATATCAAATATCATCGCACTATAATTCATCTTGCCAGTGTCGGATTATGATTCAAACATATTCGTGTTTGTTTCCAAGATGCGTGCTCCCCCACTTGTCCTGATTCCTTTGATAGCTGATGCAAGCATGCTCTATTTCCCTGAATCGTTTAAGGGATAAAACATTTGGTGGCGACTCCTTGGGCTTTCTAGCCTTCATGGTCCTTCCCAATTTTTCTACTTTTTAAATAGTAGAAGGAAGAATAAGACACATGAAATGATTGTGTGACTGGTAAACTGAAACAACGAGTCGTCAGAGATAAGTATTTTGTTGTCATTCTTTTGACCCTACTCATCACCACTGTTCCTACTGACTCTTGATTTGTTGATGATAAGTGAGAAATATTCGGGCTGTATTGTATTAAGAATGTTAAAGAAGTATTTCCTCTCAATAAGTCTGGACTACTTTGACATATCAGGCAGGCGTATGATCAGCCCTAGGTCGCCATACATTTGCAGATACAGTTGTCTTATTAAGAGTTGATCGTACTATGAGATCTTCTCCATTTTGATTTGGTCAATTTCCTTTATTATTAGAGGGAGGTATTCTCTGTTAATACCCTCGATAGGTGGTATATTGTATCCTACCATATATTTAAAAGGTATTAAATCTTACAAATCTCACTAAGATAGGCGTCAATTGCAATATCAAAACGCCCTTCCTCAGGCTTATTGTCATTCATCTAAAATTGCTGGTGTGACCTTTTCTCAGATAAATTTTTTCCTTATATGAAATTCCCTATAGCCAATTAAAAAATTAATGATTAATAATCACCTTAACAATAATAAAAAACAGCAATTCCTTACGAAACGATTCTTGTTGATATGTAAAAATCTTAATGATTATATTTTTTCAAAAAAGGTATAAGGATAATTGTGATGTTTTCCTCCAATAATTTGAAGATTTAGCTGTGAAATATATCGTTTTTCTGTTATTAATCACAATTCTACTTATATTTGTGATTTTTGTAGGAAAAATGTTTTTTTTCTCAATTTTTTAATTAATTTTTTCCCATTATATTATCACTTATGCTTTTAATTTATATTTAATAATAATATAAATTAAAAAATTCTTAAGTTTAAAAATAATAGATTCACAAAATTTTAAAATGTGTGCCTCTCAATGTTAAATATACGGATAGTGATGATTATCGCTATCAATCTGAACCATCATCTACCTAGTCTCTGTTGTCTTAGAAGTAAGAACCATCGCTAGATCTAGATAAAAGAGACTAATAATCTCAATTCAAGGAAAATTTAACGACAAGTTAACAATCTTATGCTAGGTTAAATGAATATTATTATTAATCACATGCCAAGGATCTATGACCTGTTTTATATAAGAACCCTGAGTATGATTAGCAATGACTTTCAAAAAACCTACAAAGACATTCAAGATCATCCAAGACTATGTGAATATCCCCTAAATAAGAGCTATGCTTATATAAAAGATTAAGGAAGTATCACACTCACAAATATGAGAATTAACTTTAGAATTGTAAGCTCTGATAGATAAAGGTTACTAGAAGTCTAAAACCAAATCCTCAAACGAGAGTTCTCAATAGTCCAATTAAGCTTTAGCTGTCGTTACCAAGCTATCGCTCTTAGATATCCAACATTTTGTAGATCTTGATGAGGGTTTTTAGCTAAAACTAATAAAGAAGTTTAGCTTGTTGATAAAAATTATTGCAATTTTCATAAATAAATCTTCAATTTATACACGCTATTCTGTTGCTAATATTATAGCATGTAAAGAATATTAGTAAAATAACAATGTGTATAATTTAGAGTAATATCAGATAATAAATTTCAACAATTTTAAGTGTAGTTGCTCTGCTTAAGCGTCAATAAAGGCACATCATTGAATTGTTTAAATCAAGATAGACCTAGTAAATCATAAAAGAACTAAAATATTGGAAATATTACTTTTAATTACATATTGATAAGTTACTATTGCACTGATAGACTCTTATCCAAACACTCTTACCAAATTTATAATAAACCATCGATATTTAGATGTTTGATGAGACAGAGAGAAAAATGCTAGCCATAATTGAATCATCAATAAATAAGCACTTGTAGGATATCAACAAGCCAGTGATTAAGAGCTAAGTAGGTTTATTGTTAGAACTGAATTCATTATCATGTGCATCTTTTCAAAGGGAGCATTAGCATCTTTCAATAATTACTTGTTAAGAATTATATTCATGAATATATGAAGCTAAACTTATAGTAAAATGCAAATTAAATCTTCTCAATAATGAGTTCATACTAAAAATTAAGGAAATCTATACATATTACAGAGAGGAAATGATTGCTATGATTTTGAAAGTGAATGAGGATTTTTATAGAATGCTAAGCGAACTTATAGGTATTATCTCATGGTTGAGGTTTCATTAATCTATCATGCCATAAAGTTTTAAATCTTTATAAATCATGGGTTAATGAACCCGGCCACTCTAGAATTCAAATGATTCCTGTAAATTATTTACATATAAAAGCTTGGGTATTATTCATTACAGCTTGACTCCTGCTTCCAAAATCCTGGTGCCTGATTCCAAGCTAAAACAATAATTTCTCTATAATATGAATAAAATGTAAGTTTAAAATTAAATAATCTTTTAATCCCTATGTTTCTACCATCTTGAGCGTTGCTTTAATGCTTATCTTGTTAAGCTTTCATTATTATAAATATAATATTCTTATTTAATATTAACCTATGACTTTCTAATTAGTATTATAGAAGATAATGGCATCATGAAAGACAATAAGAACATAGTCAATTGAATCATAAATACAGTATTTTAATCACAATTGTAGTATTTATAAAAACTTTCTTATTTATTTATAATTCAATATATAAAAAATGTAAATGGAGGATATTAGATGAAGTTTTATTAAGAATTATAATATTAATTAAATTTATCATATTAACTTATTCCTTGTCCATAATAAGATGAGTTGTTTTTTAGGCTTTGTCTTTGTTATGTAATAAATCATTTAATAAATCTTAATTATAACTAATAGTTTTCTCATGGCATTTTATTGGCAGTGACTATGACAAATAAACTTTTTCTATTATATCTCATGAATGTAATCTAAGCTTTTGCATTTTAACATACAATTAGAGGTGCCAGTTGTGGCTCTATAAACTGCCAAGAACTATGAGCTAGATTAATCAGAGTTGATCTATAAGTATGATGAGACTCCGAGGACAAGATGAAATCCTGCTCATTAAATAAAACTGATTAATCAAATAATGAGCGTAGAAGCTTGGAAGTTTAGTTGTAGTTCATAAAAGCTGAGAAGGCTGATCATTAAATATCTATTAATGAGATATTCAAGTGCTGACACTATATGGAGGATACATGCCTGGATTAGAAGCACTCAATTTATCAATTAACATTAGCTGCAATAACTTTGAACCATTCAAAGTATTAAATATAGATTAAAACGCAAGACTTTGGTTAGGAACTTTCGATTTGCTATTTGATCTAGTAGAGCAAGAAAGTTTACATTATTGTCCCAGACTTATTCCTGAAATTACAAAAAATCTGAGTGATTTCTTGAATTCCTCGGAATTCGTTTGCAAAGAGAAGCTGTTGAAAATTTCTACAGAACAAGAAGACCTCCTGATATACATATCGTTGATGAATTCGATCTAATTGCTTTGAAGCATCCTTTTCTTCGCCATGAAGGCAAAATGTATGGTCTGTGAGATTTAGGATTGAGCAAGTCATACATGTACAGGACTACTTGCGACTAAGGGATTCAATTTGAAATGAAAAATAATGAGGAAAATATAAGGTATTAGCATTAAGATTAACTAAAAGACATACTACTTAAAATATTTAAATATATATTTAATTTGGATAAACCTGAAAAACACTGTTATTCTTCAAAACACCCTCGTTAATGTCTCCATCAGCATGAATCAACTTTCTGTGCTTAACTGATGCCTCTTCCCCTCTCAACTACAGCTGGGAAGTATTGCTGAAAGAGAATTCAAATAAAGTCAGATGCCCATTTTGATTATTAATAATTAATTAAAGTTTTTAAAAATCCTATAATAATTTTTTAGTGTTTGCCAAAGTGGGCATATAACCAAGAGTTTATTAGATAGATTAAGCCAGAATTAAGGTATAGAAATAATAATGTGCTCAAGTGTAGAAGAGAGGTAGACAAAAGTGAAGAAAGAATCGAAAAGTAATGCCTTATTATAATACCTATTATAATCTTCTGTAATGAACATGAGAAATCAATATTAAAAGTTATGTTAACCATAATGGATTAAATTAAAGTGAAAGTGGACATCTTACATGCAACTTTAAAGGAAATTAAATCGTGTAAAATGTGGTTTTGATACTAAGGCATTATGAAAGTTTTAGATACAATACTATATTTAGAAAGGATGTTTAAGTATTGATAGCATGAGACATCGATAAATAGAGTCAATACTTTTAAATTAGAGGCAGGAGTTCCGAAGTATTTTAGCATTGAAGTCAAGATATTTTCCTATATCCATATTGCCATAGATGATTTTTATATATTATGAAAGAGATGTTCATCGAGAAGCTGACAAGCTTGATTAGCTGGTAGCTCTTATTTTTAAAAAAAATTCAGCAAAATTCTTCTGGAAGCGATGTCTGACGCTTAAAAGGAGCATGATGAATAGAGAGCTTTCAGAACTTGAAGTTATTGATCGTTTAAGAATGCCTACAAGACACTTAATTAAAACGTGAGAAATTGAGATAAGGCTGGTTGACTCTATAGAAATAATCAAAGGATGTCAATCTTAAATCAATAAATTTAGACATCGTCGTAAACATTATATCAATTTATTTACAACAGTTATTTATATTTCATCAAAAATAATGTTGCCTAGCACTACAACTGGTTTTTAGACCCATAGTCAGCAGTTTCATTCATCTATCTTTCACCAAAACATTCACATATTTTCAATTAATATGCTATTACAACGCTCCTTACTGTTAGTAACTCCTCCCCAGAAAGAATTACTCTGGAGATATAAAACCACAAAAACTTCGTGAAAACCTGAAGCAAAAAGTAGAATTCTTAATCTGAAGTATTCTCTTAAAGCATGCTTCTTCAGCAAGAAAGTTCTCATAAAAACAGAATTTGAATATATTATCATGTAATGCTTTGAAGATTGACTGTAAGAGGAATTTGATTTTGTGTTCAACCAGCTGAACATTCTCGAGAATGTGAAAGATATTAAAGAATTAAAGTTAGGTGTTAGTCAGGGAAATTAAACTTGTATCTATACAAACTAGTGTATAACACTGTTCAAGCCAATTACTCAAATTGGTATTGTTCTTGTGTAATAAAATGCAAATAGATTTAAACGTTTATTACTGCATTTATACATCAATTCACTTATTTTTCTATTTCTTTTATAAAATAATAAAATAATAATAATAATATTTAATCCACATAGGGGGCTCGAGGGCCACCTGGATTTAATATTGGTAAATCACTATCTAAGGGTCAAAGCCCTTTATAATCAAACATATCTGTTGTTTTAGTGTAAACTCAGTCTTCATCTTCTTCTTCTTCTTCTCTTGTTGTTGTGTCTTCTCTTAGTGTACTTGTTTCCTCTTCTGCCTCCTTTCTTTCTTCCTTTGTTCACAATCATTACGTTGCCTCTTTTATCTATAAATTTATATTGATGATCAAAGTTTTGAATTTTGATAGAGAAATTAATCTCTTTTTGGGCAACTACTCCTTTGAGTCTTGAAGTGATGAGTTATATCAGATCACTTTCAAGGAAATGGGAATACTTTTAGAAGCATTTAAAGTTAATTTGAGCCTTGTTTTTGTGAGGTTCCTTCTCACCATTTACTAATAGTCAACTGTTAGCGATGGTTCCTACGTTCTTTAGGAGTACAAGTGCTGTTTATTTGAACATAGCAGCTGCTGGCTCACCTGCTTATAGGAAGGTTTTAACCTCTTTTTAAGACTTTGAGATTATTTTGCTTAGCGATTAGTATGTGAGAGATCCCATCTATTGAATGAAATTTGCGAATTAACTCAACGTTTCATATTGAGAAGAGTTAATTCCTAAAACCCAGACTGATACATTTGATTCTCTTATATCAATTCTTTATTACAGTTGTGCTTTAGTTAACATGATTGTTTTTTATTCTTCTTCTTCTGGGTCTTCAAGGTATGGTTGTTCCATTTATTATATTTAATTTTAGGATTTAGCGTCGATTAACATATTTTATTAACTCATTTAATATTTAATAAGTATTGGATCCTCTTAAATCAATAATTTCCTTTTCCTTGGGTTTAGAGTATTCATTGCTATTTGCAATTAATTTTGAGTTCAATTCTAGTTACCACAATAGATAAGTCTTCATATGATTTATCACTTTAGACCTCTCTACAATCATCACTCCAATCAGAGTCGCCATTATCACAGTAATATATTTAATTTTCCTTTCAATCTTAAATTTTTGTGAGTATTGTATACACTTTTTAATTATTTGATTTCTTCTCTTAACTTTATGATATTATTATTTTCCCGCTCTTATGATTTCTAATTTTACCTACTTCTTCTTATCAAACAGCTTTCTTTTCTGATATAAAAGGTTTTGCAAATATATCCATCGGTGTGTGGGGGTGGATGCGCTCTGTTACCTTCTTCCCTGTTTGTTTTAATTCCTGATCTTTGAGGTGCTATAAATTTATTGTGTATTAATCTGAGCAGTTGGTATAGTTGGAGTATCCATAGTTTGGTGGGGTTTCTCGGCTGTCTTTATCGAATTGGAGTTCTTAGATGAACAGTTAGTACTAATTGATAGAGTTGTAGTCCAGTCTTGTAATTCTTTTTGTTATGAAAATTAGGCTTTCTAGATTGTACAGTACCCATTCCTCTTATTTATGTTTTAATATTGCAATGTTTTTCAGGGATATCATTTATATTTGATTACTCTCGACCTTGCTCAATATACACATTCTGTGTTTATTATTTTTATTATCTTTTATGTATAATTCTGTCTTCGTATACTCTTTCAGCTTAGAATTAAATAGTTTTTTCTATCTGAGAGGCTTGTCATTTCTAATATGTACCTTTGAGAATACACCTAAAATATAATATTAGAGTTTCTCACATTTTCTTTTAGTTTTCATCCATCATCTATTCTTAAAATCTTCATCTTTTCCTTTCAAGTCTGTTCTTAATTTTCCTCATCTTTCTCCCCAGCTATTTACTAGCAAAATCTATATTATTTTACAAACTATCATATTCTTTACTTTCTCGTTGAGTTAAACATAGTAAATATTTTGCTTATATTTTCTTGTATAAATATATATATATATATTCAATATTAACAAAAATAAGAGAAATCTATGATTAAAATAATTATAAAAGTTTAAATTTGAATAACTTAGACATTTGATATTCCTTAATAGTTAGTTGGTTAGTTAATCATTTAGGTAAGTAAAAAATATAAAATAAAAACTTTGGAAATATTTAGAGTGTGAAATCAAAGTAATTCAAGAATTCTCCTGATACTCCTCTTCTTTATCTCTCTTCAACTTTTCAGGTTTTTCTTCAACACCTTCGAGTATCTTATTTCTTAAAATTGAATATATATATCTCTAATCTGTAATGATAAATTCATATTCATTAATACACTTATTATATAATAACATATCAATTTCTTAATTTTTAATCTCTTAAATATCTTAATAATTGCTCTTGCATACATGAAAATTGACTTTCTTTCAAAAAGTGCAAAACACAATACTAAAAATAGAACTTTATATAAATTTATGGATGATTATTGCATGACCAATTCTTTTTGAGAATTTATTTAATGAAAACTTTAAGAAAGGCTTAAATCTATAAGAATTAGCATTGATAAATAGTTGAAACAGATTTATATTAAGTTATTATAAAATCTAATCATTTTTATATAGTAAACTTGTTCTATCCTCCTATAAATATCATCAAAATAATAACTTAATGAGGAATTTATATATTACTTTAAGAAAATGCAAGTCTTTTAATGATATATTTAAAAATTATGGAATTTAAGTATGAGAAATTTTAAATCATAAACTCATTAAGAGAAATCAATATTAAATTTTAAATATAAAAATATCCTCCATAAATTCATGATGAAAATAAATAATCAACAAAATCATTTATACGATTGAGAAGGAGTATTTACAGATTTTGGTATAGGCATTCATAGTATATCAGAAATAGTTCATTTATAAATGATTAAAAGGAGATTTTTATAAAATATATTAAGCTAAAATTTTTGAAAAATAAGTTGAATTTTATGTTTAATCAAAAATATGTATATAATAGAATAAAGAGCTATTAAGAGAAGTTGGAATAAATAAGTCCATTCATGATTGAAATGATAATATAATTATCTTATCTCATCGTGCTATTTGTAATTAAGCCCAAGATATTCTGACTCGCTTCGTGTGTCTTATAATTTTTTGATTCTTACTATCTGAGCCCAATATATTGTGGAATCAACCTCCTCGAACATTTGAAGGCATATAAGCCCATTTTACTTAGAGCTTATAAGCCCTCCTTTAAAGCCCCATTTATGTATATTCTAAATTTAATCAATAATTAACTATTAAAACTTAATATGTAAAATTGAATTAGTAATAAATTTACTATTAATTTAAATTCTCTATAGAGAATACCTTTAAAACTAGTCCATATTTAATATTTAATAATATTTATATATTATATCCCATTATTAATCATTATAATTAAGACATTATTAAAATGGGGCTTGTAAGCCCTAATATAAGCCCTGAATTAAGAATTGGCTTAAATGAAGTTTGAGGCTCGAACTGGACGATATTGTAACTTCCTGAGCTCTAATATGACAAAGATTGCAGATATAGGTCCAATGAAGACAGTCGGAATATCTTGGGGAAATTCATTCATAGGTCTTCCTGATATTGTCAAAATACAAAGATCTGTTATAGCAAGAGTTCAAATGTTCTTAATTCCATTTACAGCTTTATAGACCATTATATCCAAATTCTTAATTACAATATTAATTTCATTTATTTTTCAAAAATTTTAGCTTATTAGTATGATAGACTTCTTTCTCCGTAAATTGTAAGAGTAAGCTTTATTAATATTGTTTATTTTTTATCTTATTATTATATTATCCATTTAAGTCTTTACATTTATTAAAACAATGAAATAAAAAGAACATCTCTTGAGAGTTAAAATGAAAAGAAAGGCTTAGCCAAGAACTTATCAAAATTTAAGACATCGATACCAGTATTAATATTGAATAAATGACTCAAGAATTCAATTAAAAATCATTATATTTATGGATATTAAATAGGAAATAATATTTAATTAAGGTTATTTGAATTTAAAATAAAATATTGTGAAAAATTGGATGACTAAGATATGTAAATTTAATGTCTTATGTCATTTACTATGCAAAATAATCGGCTGGGTAATCTTTTCATTTTTTCAAATGTGCGAGAATTCATCGAATTACATCTGACTGCGTCATTGACAGCTTCTCTCTGAGATAGTCTTCCCAACACCAAGCATTTCCATGATTTCTTCAGATGAGATGAAGCCACTGTCGTGATTGTCGAACATTCTGAAGACAGCATAAAGATTCTTGTTGGTCAAGTTGTTTTTTTCATTAATTGCAGCAACAACGAACTCAAAGTCATCGATAAAAAGACTCTCTTCAATATTGTCTGACTTGATCATCTCCTCAATGTATGCCTTGCCCATGTTTTTCCCAATCCCTTATCGTAATCATCCAGGATCTCTTAAGCAATATTTACCATCTCCATTCTTGTCGTAGTCTAATAATGCAGTATACCTTTTCAAGCTTGCCATAAATAATATCTTTGAATCCCTACCGTATTGTCTTGGTCATTCTTGACAGCCAGTCTAGGCAATAACCTTTTTGCATTTTTGACTTCTAGCATCGAAGTAGGGGCAAATCATTGAATGCGCTGCCACTCGCATCACTCGACGCAGCGGTAGCAAATTCACGACTGTGGAACTTCGACCTCACACATTTCCTAGCCGAGATAATAAAGGCTCATTGTTTCCCAATAAAGCCATTGGAATTTCTCAAAGTGATGGTATGCACTTATAGTGCCGATGGTTTTGGATATTAAGAGTAAAGCATAGTTATTAAACCATCAAATATCATTACTTCCTGCCCTTTTCTACTCTGAACTGAGCGCTTTTCTTTATGCTGCAGTGTAAAGTGCCTTCCAGATTCTACTAATATCTAGAGGACTTCAATGAGGATACAGAGGTCTTGCCATTAGGGAGGCACGAGGGTCTTAAAGCAGTTTACTGTGAGCGCTACGCTCGTTGGCGTCTCAACCAATGAAGTCTCCATCCAATCTGGCATATCAGAGCTATTAAAAACTTCTTCGCACCATTGGGAACTGGCTCAAATGCCAAGAGTTTTGAAAATTATTTAATGTTTAGAAAGCTGTGAATATAAGACCTTCTATCACTACTGCTCGTTCAGTCCTTACGCTTTTGCCAACCCTCTAAGCGCAAATGGATTTGCTAAATCATGCTCTTCTATCTCACAATACATCAAGGAGTACTTGTAATCAAAACCCCAAAACCCTTTCATTAGTTTGATTGAGTTTTTGATTGATAAAAGTAGACTATTAGTGCATACTTTATTAGGGTTTTTAATAGGGTTTATGTAGGGGTTTAATGTTTAAATATTAGTATTTTAAGTGAGTATATGCGAGGTTTTGGGTCAGTATATGACAGTGAGTATATAGATTTATTGTTTAAGTTGCGATATGGATGTGATGAATATTGTGAATCACTCAAGCCTGTTCTGAATTATACGTCTATAGCAAGGCTACTCCATAAATCTCCAGCAACTGTGAGGTCTCACTGTTTATTAGCATTGAATTTAAAGAGATAGCATCTTAATTCTAAGCCTAAGAAACCTTTAAAATTTTAGCAGCATCATATTGAATATCTTATTAATGATAAGACTCTTAAATACTGGGCTCATTTCTCTATAGCCTAAAGGGCTGTGATGTTTCATCGCCAAATTCCTGAGCTTCACATCTCTGCTTAATCTATAGCGAACATATATAATAAGAATGGAATATCTTACAAGACAGTCAATCGCATTAAGAGAGTGATTGACTTTAATGTTCCATTTTATAAGGCTAA
>ARYC01010331.1:0-20360 GCA_000711775.1 Oxytricha trifallax | reverse complement strand
CAAGAGACTTGAAGAAGCATCTATTAAAAGCTCGCAAGAAAGATATAGAGGTTGAGAATCATGAAGTTGAGCTGAAGCTTCTCAACAATAGAAAAGCGAGGGAATATTCTAAGGTCGTAGTGCCTGAATATGCAAGAGAGTTAGAGTAAGTTAGGAAGGCAAGCAACCAACTGACCTCTGAAATAACAAAAATTATGATCAAGATTCAATACAAGAAAATACCGCTTCTTTCTTAAATTGACCTAGATACTTCTCTTTAAAGCTACCTAATATTAGAAGACTCCTTTGATAAGAAAGTTATCAATGATCATCAATACGCATAACAAGGTGTATCCCTTCAACTATCTCTTAAGTGATGATAAATATTAGATGGAGTTTACAAATGAGTATCAAGTTCTCACTCAAGCAAAGTTAAAAGAGTGTAGTTACTTAATCAAGCTAGATGCTGTTCTCCTTGCCAAGGATCATCTTGCTTTCAGACTTCCACTCTATGAAATGACCTTAAGAGATTTCATAACTGATCAAAGGAATCATAAGTAACTTGGATAAATAGCAACTCAGACCATACAAGGCATTAAAGAGCTTCACAAGTTAGGGTTTGTTCACAGAAATTTAAAGCCAGAAAATATTATGATAATCTTTTATCCAGTAAGAGTAGCAATAATCGATTTCAACAGAGCCTAAAGAGTGGAAGTCTCAAGGCTTGGAACTGTAATGGAAATTCAAGGCTATTATCCAGAAAGAGAAGACTGGAGAGATGGTGACTTTTAGTGGGATGTGTGGGCTTTAGCAGCAATAATAATAGAGTGCAAATGCCTTGCAACGATTACTATTCTACAAGGGTGCGAGAAGGATGTAAACAAAGAATAAAGCAATTTATTGACAAAACAAGAGTATCTCAATCAATGAAACAAATGGCAGAGTCAATAATAATTAAACCAAACTCAAGATCAGACATATCAATAGAGTAGATTGAGTTGTGGTTAAGTAAGATAAACTTCAGACCATTCCCACATGATCCAAAAGTGCATTTTGAGTGATTAAATTAAATACATTTACTATAAATTTCACATTAAAACCTATTAATAACCCCAACCTCTAACAAATTCCCTACAAATCAAAGCACTTATAAACCTCATTAAGGGGTTTTGGGGTTTTGGGGTTTTAAATCTAAAATTATAACGTATTTGGTCAACTTAAAAATAATAATAAAATTACCTAAATTATCTGATTGATGATAATATGTTTTTTTTTTCTTCTTAAAATTTAAGTAAATAGAATTAAATTATTAGAATCGAAATAATAAACAATAGCATGGTTTACTAAAATTAATAGCAAATTTTCTCTTTGTAAAAATGATATAAATTATTACTCTATTTATCAATGCTTTTCTAAATAATATATTTATTAGCATTTTTATTAAGGTATAATAGAAATTTACAATAAAAAATAATGAAATTTTCATATAAGTGACTCCATTAAATTGGCCACTAATATTAATAATTTAATTTACATTCCCGAATTATATTCTGTTTTTAAAATAGTATCTAAAATCTAGAATCTCTAGCAAATTAAAAAAATTCATTATCTCTTGGCAAAACTAGATTTATATATCTTACTTATTATTGTAATTTAGAGAATGCTATTTTAAATAAATATATTTATAATTTAAAGATAGTAGAACTATAATCAAACTACTCTTAAATCAAATGATAAATCATTAGTTATTGTTATAATAATAAAGAAGAAATTTTTTATTATTATCATTTTTCAATTTAAACAATCCAATTTTTTTTTAAATTCATAAATATGAACAAATTCTTTCCAGACATAAAATAGCAGTTGAATGATTATTATATTTTATTCTACATTATAAAAACCTTTAAAGTTTATTATTATTTATAAATTTATAGGAAAATTGGATTAACAAATATTAATGCTTAGGGAATCGGTATATAAATTGGACCTTAATACTTAAATAAAATAATTTTCTACATAACTTTAATGAATGCTAAATTATACTTAAAGATAACTTATTAACTTTTTGTGTATATAAAATACTCACATCAGTTTAACACTATTATAACACTAAAAAAATTCTAATAAAATAATAATCAATTGATGAGATTAATAGATAGATAGTAGTTAACAGATGTGGGTAAAGTGCTTTATTTATATAATGATTAATTAATATGTTTTATTTTAATGGTTTACAAAAAATAATCTTTATACTTTGAAATAAAGCAATATATTTTAAAAATTGTTATTCTTTTAAAAATCCTAGTATTTATCCATTCAGCTATTTAAAAAAATACTTGGGAGAAGTTTGATGGCTTTTTGCTATTTAAAAAACAATTTAGGGAAGATTGCTAGTCTGTTATTTTTATTTTTCTTTTCTAATTTTGATTTCAAAAAAATCTAAATGACTCTTGGCTCCTTTTTTGACAATATTTATTCTAAAAAAATTGATTGAATACTTAATTGTCCACAATTCATTAAATTTTATCTTTAGTAAAGAGTCTAATTATTACTAGAATCCTATTAAGATTTTAGTATTAATTCATTTTTTAAGTAAACATTATTAAGAAAATTATTAATAAATCTATCTTAACCAATAAATTTATATTAAAAAAAATTAAGACATTAATATTCATAAAAATTATCCCCAAATAAAAGAATAGATTAGGAAATTTCCTTGAGGAGTGTAAACTCTCCCTTCCTAATATGCTTATAATTACTAATTAAAGTCAATTTACAAATAACAGCAACTAACAATTTTCAGGGATCATGAAAACCCAAGTTAACTTTATTAGTAATCAGAAAAAACTGAGAGAATTCCGACTTATGCAACAAACAGCACGAGGCCCTGTCAATTTAAGTTAGAATTAAATTTCTTAGAATGCTGGTAAAATAATTGGATATAACCGTAAAAGGAAAATAGATGATACATTTTATTATTAAATTTTATGAATTTCAAAATTTTAGAATGATTAAAATTATATTTTTTATAACATCATTTAAAAATATAGTTATGCTATTTTTAATGATTTATTAAACAAAACTTTAACAATAGATCATAATTATTCTGGAGAAAACTTTTCAAATTTGGATTCCCCTAATTTATAATAAAAATCTACGATAATGAAAATCAAGCAAAGTAATATAAGTTTAGGTAAAGCAATTAACATGAATTATCTCAATTTTTAAATCAATTAATTCATATTAAAGTCATTTAAATTTAAGTTATCATTATTATAAAAGATGAATAATGCATTCGGCAAATAAACTATAATAGTAACACTTAAATGACACGGACACAATTATTTTGAGAAGAGTATAATAGTTTATATCTTTAAGTTTAACAAAAAATAGGTGCTTGTAATAATATTTATTATATCAAGGCTGTTTTGCATTGAATTAGAGCAAGACATATATTTTTAAGTGATAAATTTTAAGAACTAAAATTCTATATATTTGTTTCAAACCCTTAATGTTTAGAATGAATATTAGAACTGAATAATAATTGAACAGTTTTTACAAGCAAATCATTTTTGAGAAAATTATTAAATTAATAGTTTCAATCAACTTGTATATCGCCTACTAAATCAATTAAGCACTTAGGTATTTGAACTCTTCTCTTTAAGTTAAATCCGCTTTCAATCAAATCTTTTTCAATTTTATTTTCAATGAGGTATTCCAAAATGGTTAAATCTCTTAAGGATTACTTATCAAATTTCATGTAGGCAAGTTAGCTATCGATTTCTTTGTTATCTTTAATGGTACCATTTAGAATATCGTTGTAATTTTGTCTATTGAAATAAGGGAAGGGGAGGAACCATCTGAGTACTGGATCGCCTCTACCCCCCGCTGTCATCATTTCAGAAATATTAGTCCATAAATTTGGCTGAGATATTGTATGATTTTGAGAGATTTTAGACACCCTATTATCTTCACTTTGAGCTGTATCTTGGCTTTAATTGCTTTAGACTGGATCTTTTTAAGTAATCTTGCTACTCTCTTTGGAGCAATCAGCCAAGTTTTTAATCTACTAGAATGTTCTGGTGAAGTAGAATTTTTTAATACCGCCATAGTCTATCTTGTGGAAACGAGCCTTGTCATAAGTAGAGCCAATAATCGATTCTTCAACAGCATGAATGTTTCTTTTTATGTTTTTTGTATACATAGTAAGCAAAGCATAGTTGTAATATGCAGTCAGCGGGTTATGAATAAGTAAAATTATGGAAAGTAAGCTTTCTACTGGCGTCTGATTTGCGAATTCATAGTTTAGGAAAGTGTATTTTAGATTTAGAAGGAAACTCAAAAGAAGAAACTACAAAATTGAAGTTAGATTGGACATTTTTAAACACGAAACGAAAAACCATATTCTAGAAAGTTCTTTGAAATTAGACTTACGGTAATGGTACTATGTAAGAACACAATAAATATGTGATAATTATTGATACCAATACAATTTATAGCAAGTCCACAGTGATGATCATATTTCACACAACATTTATTGCAAACACTCAAAACCCCAAAACCCATTAATGAGGTTTATAAGTGCTTTGATTGATGAGGGTAATGTTGGGGATTAGGGTTTCTTTTTGATTAATTTCATTTTTGTTGTTAGATTCATTTTCATTTTTTATTTTCATGGTTGAGATCTTTATTCTTTTATTTTTTATGATCACTACATCTATGTAAATGTTATGTTCAAATTATTCCACTACGAAAATTTCAATGATAGCACTTTACCTATTTGCATTACTTATTTAATTAAAATAGTCAGTTTGTATGAAATCTTCATTCCTTAATTCTTAGGGACTCCATTTTTTAAAACATTTTGGTACTAATTTAGTTTTAATTTTTTAGTACATGGTTCTAATTAGGTTTTAAACCAAATTAGAACTTTTGCATTAAAACCTCATTAGTTTAAAACTCGGTACTAATTAAGTTTTGGTACTATTAAATTGGTACCAATTAAAATTAAACGAATTTAGTACTGGTACTAATTAAATATAAACAAATTTAGTACTGATTTAATGGAATTTAATAGGTTAAAATGGAAATCCATCTCTGAAACTTGTTACAAATTCTGCAAACTTTCTCCACTAAGCTTTACAGGATTGACCTCCTATAAGATGGCCATATTTAATAGGTGTCTAAAATTTTATTAAAAGTAGAAATACAAAAATTTAAGTTTGATCTCCATTTATAATAATTTTACAAACAAAACATGACTACCGTGAGTCTATCATATACCTTAAAATCACTCATTTTATGCATATTTTACATTTATATTTTACTTAAGCTACCTAAAATTTTTATATAGTACTTAAATATGAAAATATAGAAAGTAAGCGGAAAGAAAAGAAAGTTTTTTATTGATTATGAAAAAGTTTTATGATAAAAATTTCAATAATATTTCTGCAAAAACGCAAAATTTTTGAAAAGATGTATTCATTAATTTTCATAAAAACCATCAATAAATATGATAACTTATGAAAAAAATGTAAAATAGAAAAATAAGCATCCGAAACTTACCTCTTTCTAATAAAAATGCTATAGTTTATACATAAACATGAAAATATATAAGTTGAATATAAAAAAAATGATCATATAAAACTTCCATATTTTTATAACTAGAGTAAAATTAATGCTTAAAATCAAAAAGAAACCCTAATCCACAACATTACCCTCATCAATCAAAGCACTTATAAACCTCATTAAGGGGTTTTGGGGTTTTGACTGCAATGATGCATTCTTGGCAACTTGTAAACCTCACATTTATTGCAATATTTGAATCTCCTCTCATCTAAATTTTGAGAGTTGATCAGGTCGCAGGGTAAAAAGTAGTTGTTGTACAAGAGGGCATCAGCTTAACTTTCAAAATTTGGCAAGAAATTGTCAGGATCTTATTTGCTCTATTAAAGTATGACATCGAGTTTCTTAAACTATATATATTTAGAGTTATCATCAAGTTTAAAAGTGGTTTAAATTTCTTACTCTTTCATTGATTATTTCCTTGCTCTTTTGATCAATTCTGCCTGGATTGCACATTGCCACACTGAAATATATAACTATTTCATATACAGCCACAAACCAAAACAAAATAACATCATATCCCAGTTCCCATTTGCTTTAAATGTTAGTTTCAAGTGGGATTTACTATTCTAAGATATCTGACAAGGGTTAGGCTTATTCTATCTTTGTACTTCGTTGTATAATGAAATATTGCATGTAGACAGTGAAAAAATATGATAATTGAGCGAATAGAAATTCAACTCCGAGTTTTTTAGTGCCTACTTAGATATATACCATTTTCAATTTGATGTAAATTTTAATAAGAATTTAAGAATTTTTTCAAATATTTATAAATAGATTTATTCAGACTTACATTTATAAATGAGAAATATATTGAATTATAAAGACTGATATCTTTCAACTAACTGTAAATGAAAAGAATTCAAAACAAATAAACTTTTTTCTTCTTTAAATTAGTGAATAATATAAAACAATATTATAATATACAATCGTACGCTATATTATATTAAAAATTATATTTATTGATAATCTTTCACACTAAAAAATAATGAATTACCATTAAATAATGGAGAAATAAATGATTAAATGTTTAACTTTATCAAAATAGATTTTAAATATCTTTTTTACTTTAAGCATTTAAATTTAAAAATTATCATTTAACATATATAATAAATTTATATTTTTCAGTTAAAAACTAACTAAATTTTTACTGACCATAACTACAAAGTTTATATATAAATATTTTTTAACTTTAAATAAAAACAAAATTTTTGTTAATTAATCTTTCTTTTTATTAAATTAGTATAATTATTTAAAAATTATTCTATGCTACATCGACAAAGTAAAATAATAATTATTAGTAGGTTATCTTAGTTTTTGTATTTATTGATTAATTTTTCTTCTTATAATTCTCGGATATCACAGTGATGCGATATTTTTCATAGTCTAAAATATTTAATTAGCTTTATTCGTGACTCTATTGTTTAAATTAACAATATTAAATATCTTGATTCTAAAAAGAGGAAGAATTCACTATGGAGTCAAATAAATATATATTAATGTTATCTCTTGTAAATGATATTTTATAATTTATTTTATATTATTTTTTGTAATTGAATTTAAAAGAGTAAGATCTTTAATTAAATTAAAAAAAGCAATATTTTTAGTAATCTAAATTATAATTTTTATGATTAATTTATATTATAAACAATTTTTTCTATATTAAAACTATTTTTAATGATATAATTTAATAAAAGAGTCCTTTTATTCCAACTGTTCTGGTTACTCTAATTCCAACGCATACACAGCTAATTATTTTAATTATTTATTTTATAGATTATAACATTTAATTACTCATCGGAGAACTACGGAGGCATTAATCAACCCAGCTTCGAACCCTTCAGTGAGTACATGCCTTTCCAATACTAGCAATAAAACTCCATGTTAGAATATAAACATAAAAAAATTAAAATTATAACAATAATCTAAAAATATTAAAAATTATAGATTTAAGAGATAAATTAATAATAATTTATTAATCTTCTACTATATTTTAATTTAAATTTAATAAAAAAAGTCTTTATAAAATAAATTGATTAAAAAACTACACTATTTTATCATTATAAATAAGTAGAGGTAAATTAGAAATTTTAGGATTGAATGTCAATAGTAAAACCTCGGAAATATTGTAGAACAGCATCAAAACCTCCACTTAGCTCCTCAATATGGCTTCCATAATTACAATCATTTTTAACCACAAAGTTAATTCAGCAATGAATCCAACTAATCAATCCACTTTATTTCTTATATTAGTTATTTTTTTATGCATTTTTAAGAATTTTAACATTAAATTAATCAAGCGTATATTTAAAAAACCTCAGAAAATACTGATTAATCTTATTTTTTAGATCCACTAGATAAACAATGAGAAAGTGATCTTTCTTCAGAATTTTCAATATAACTAAAATGCAGGGTATCTTAAAATTATAAATATTTACTATAAATAAAATAATTTATAAAATTCACTATTTTAAATTAATAAATTAATAACTTGGGTATAACGCAGACATAGCCTTGGCTAGTACCGACTTCCAACCGTTCAACCAAGACTACATCTAGAAATTAGATAAATTCTTGCCGTCTCCCCATACCCCCTGCACTTTTAATTATAATAATAACATTGTGGATATCGATTGTAAATTACAAGCCAATTCAGAGTTTTTTATTTTTATTCTTAAATTCATTGTATTATAGGGTATAATAATTTACATAGCAATAGTGTTGCATTTTAATTATAGTAATTAGAGAGTTAAGTATTAATTCCGAGCTGACTGTTGATGAAAAATATTAATATTAGAGTAACCATTTAACCAACACCTCCTCTTCCACCGCTCTTCTGAACCATCACACCGATAAATATATATTTTTTTCACACTCCATTTATTTTTTACGTTTTAATTTTTCAATTACTAATAATATTTATATAAAACAAGTACTTCCATCGGTTCATTTTGCTCAGAGAGTCTTCCTCACAACCGCACTCAACATTCACTTATATTTAAATTAATAATCAGAAAAATGATATCAAAATATTATTATTTTATTCTTATATTCTAAAAAACATAAATATCACTATAATTAGAATCAAAGAGTCCTTGCTGATAAGTTCGGCATAAATCCTATTTCTCCTACTTCCTCAGGAGTCTCAGCAATTTATAATTATTTATGTGTAATATTCGAACTAAAAAGATTATTAAATTCATGTTTATATATTGATACTTAAATAAATTAAGTGAATCTGCAGTGATGATCATTAATAATAAAATTAACAGGAATCTTCCACATATTAAACTTTTAGATCATCACGTGCTATCTCCGTTAGTATTCCATAAATAAATTTAAATTTCAAAATATATATATATATAAAATTTCAAGTATTGTATTAAGAATATATTTCAATATATATTTTTTAATAATTTTCAAGATATATTTGATTAATAAACTCAGGCGAGCTCCCAGAGCTGTCTAATTGCTAAATACTACAACCATCTCAATAAAACTAAACGGATAGTGGGAATTATTGAAACTAGAAGCTTCAATTCCAATAATAATGCTATTATAGATTCTACCAATTATAAAATTTCTTGAATTCTTTATATGATATTGTTTTTAATAAATTTATATAAGAATTAATGATGGCACCAAACACACATCATCTTCATCTTAAAAGTCCATGTCAAATAACGATCTCTGTGAACTTTTTATTTCCTAAGAGAATGTTTTTAATATGGTTTAGCGTTATATTATTTAAGAGAATGGAAGTAAATTGATATCAAACGAGATCACTAACGATGCTGAAGACTTGAATGATGAAAACCACTCTGTCTCCTCTTTCAACGACGAAAGAGATGATGAAAGAGACTTTTATAAAAAACATACAAGTTGATATCAAACGTTAAATCCTTTTTCAATTTTAATCATAAAATTAGCATCTTCTATGGAATATTAAAAGTTAATTAACTCATAGATTTATATAGAAATTCTTGAATTTAAAAGAAAACTATTTTTAAGATTATTTTTATAGACTTTTGCAGCAATTCAACTTAAGATATTTAGGAAAAAAATATAAATTCAAAATAGGGTAGTAAGTCCAAAAAGTAAAGATCCGCGCAATTCAATAATTATGGCCGCAGTGATATAGTTTTCAAAACTATACTCAGAAAAGTTAGAAAGTAATATCTTCAAATAGTTTCTTATATAAATTATTGTGTTTTTTTTATATAGATCTATGTTGAATGTAGTAATTTTACTAAGAAATTGTACTTAATATTTAAATTTATTAATATCTAACTGACTTCAATGAGAAGACTGGCTATATCAAATGTAAGCGCAACCGCAAACCACAGTTCCTATTAGATAAGTTGACCGAATACGCAAAATTAATACTTTCCGCTTAAAACTCTTCAATGAAAGTCAATACCGACATTATCGGTAATTTCGCCACATCCGGTCTCACTTTGGAATAAGAACTAATTTTCTTTTTAGATTCAATAAATATTATATAAAGAAATTATTGAATTAAAAAGTATAAATTCTTTATGGGAGCTATCTTCTACCCTAAACATCTCAAGAAGTGCTATGCAAAAAGTATGAATCAAATTTATTTATAAGTGAGATAGATGAAATCCACTCTAGCCTATACAAATTCACAGTGCAAAGACTCGGCACACTTGAGAGATAAACGTTTTATATGATAATATAGAATTGTAAATTTGATCCTAAATATTAGAAAGATACTTTAATTTGGCTTGTTGACATTTAGACAATACTCTAAATATATTCGAGTTAATTTGAGTTTACGGTGCATATCATTATTTGCTTTAGGATTTCATGACGAATCACAAGGACTAGATTCTCGAGTAAAGCAAAACCATGGAAAAAGCTAAAACTGATTTCATCTTAGGATTTTTAATTTAATTCATATGACTTGGTAGTAAAATGGTATTCACTTTATAATGTCATAGCTTTGACATAAGAATTATATTAATAAATGAATTTAATTTAGATTTGAGCAAATTCAAAGTCGCTTGAACCTAAAGATGCAGTCATTCTAATCTTAAATAATAAATTACTTAGAAATTTATTTATAAATTAAATGATTTTCTTTATTATTTTTAGAACTAATGAACAATTAACCTCTGAAACCAATCTATCGGATGATAGAAAATAAACATATTAAAAATACTTATCTTTTATTCTTTGCCATTTTGAATAAATCATTCCAAAACATATAAATTTATGATAAATTTATAAACGTAACTCAGCATTACCAATAAACCTATACCAAACTAATAACAAACTAAACTAATATAAAACAACCCCACTCTGCTTAGTGTTCTAACTCTTGGTTGTACTCTTGGATCCACTCTGTCTCTCAATTTAGTGTAAATTGAAATAAAAATATTTAAATTTTAATTTTTTACTCAACAATGTCCGGACCGTTGAGATAATGATCGGATCTGAGAAAACGACTTTGAAAATTTATTTAAATTAGTGCAATAAAAAGTTTGCAAGAATTGTTTTAATTTGTTTTATTGATTAAATTTGAGAATGAGCACTAAGAACTTTAATACTTACTATTGTCAATTAATACCTACTTTATACCTTAGTACGTCTATTACCTAACTTATGTAAACCTACCTATATCATTTTATTATCATTATTATTAATTAATAATACCCCCACAAATTACCCCAAATTAAAAATTTAATTATTATGAGGATTTTTTCTAAAATCAGATGAGATTTATATAACAGTTTAAATTATATATAAATATATATCAACTAACAATAAGATATGAGCCTATAATAAGAATAATAAAATAATAATAAAAATTGAGTTATGATTTATTTATATTAACAATCTTTAATACCTACATTAATTCTATAAGAACAGCTTTCATACTGCCTTAAAAACCTTGTTAATTCTATATATATTTTTCTTTCACACTCATCATTCATATATCTTATAAATAAATTATAATTACAATTATAGTAATATTTATTATAGATAAATTATACTATTTAAATTAAAAATTATTTATATATAAATATCTAATAATCCTAATATTCTAATTTTTTTTCTTTAAGATTGATTAACTTATTTTAAGTTTTTGTAAATACTTCAGAATATGAGTTGATTCCTAGATAAGCAAAAGTAATATTAATTATTTAGTCGACCCATCTCTTTTCAATAATTCTTCGATTTATAATGAAATTTTATCTAAATATATAAATGTCCATTATAAATTAAATGAAGGGGATCTAAAAAAGTAAAATTTAACATATAGTTATGACTATTTAAAAATATTTATAAATTAATTTATTAAATTAAATGGTTTGAAGTTACTGGTACCTAATAGTAAATAACATTATTTTAGTGCTATGCAAGTAACGCCAGAAAGAAGAGTGAGATAGATGAAAAATAAAAAATAATTTATAATTAATATTTTATTTCTGCTTTATTTTAAATTAAAATCGGCAGAAATTAAAATTAAAATCATAAATTAAATTAAATATTAGAGTTATGGGAGCGAGAGAAAGTTGCGGTTTGGTGATTTTTGGAAGAAAAGAGGGAAATTACGCGGCATATGGCCTAACAGATGAAGAGGGAAAATTCCTAAGCAAAATATATAACAGTGTCAAACAATTTAAATGTAAGATATATTTTCAAATTCTGAGAAGATTGATTAAATTTAGTTTGAGGGATTTACATAGAATATATATTTGGGTTAGTTGTTAGAGATTTTATTTTTCATATTTTATCACATATATTTAAGCTAATGAAGTTTAAAAATGATTTATTTTAGTTAGATAGATTTATTTCTGATTTTATTAGAATTTTAACAATTATATATTTGATAAATATTTTGATTTATTCGTAATTATAATTAAAACAAACATTTATTCAAAAATAATTTTATTCAAGAAAAGGAAAACGTTACCCTTCAACATATAACGTTTTAAAATAATAAAATAAAATGATTAATTTTTACTTCATAATTAAGGAAAGTCTTTTATATTTTGTATTTATTTACTCTCTAAGTTATATCTGCCTATTTTGCTTGCTATTATTGGGACAAATTTTGAACAAAATTTTTGTAGATGTTTAAGTAACTTACGAGTAAATGTAAGTTTGTAATTTTATTTGACTAATTTAGTTCTTAAAAATACTGATAAAATATGTTTTAAATGTGCGAGTTATTAACGAAACAAATCGAGCATGCTGACGACATGAACGAAGATTTAGACTCCCCGTAAATGTCTCACAGGTTGTTCTAAGTTTGGCAGGAGGATTTAAAGCCTTATATGATAAAATAAACTAAGAAATGCTTAGAGAGGGGAAAACCCTAACCTACTTTCAAAGTTAGACTTGAGGACTTTTTTACTCTTTGGTATAAAGCTATTTAAGCTCAGTAAGTTTTAAAATTAAAAACCAAGGATGTCACTAAGCGTTAAGCATAGACTTAATATTTCTATATTCATTCCTCTCTAACTTTCATTTCTTTTATAGTCAGAATAGAAGACAGGAAAAGTTTTGGATGTTGTGGACAGAGAGGCTCTTCGAAAGTTCACAATCCCCTATATTATTATTAATATTTAATTTAAAGGTTTAACTCTGCAGGAAGTTTTATATGGTAGAAATTTTGGAGATTAGGATAATAGCCCTGACTACCCTATAAGAAAAAACTCAGCTTAAAATAATAATGATAATAGCCTAAATAATAATAGCTCTCCTAAATTATACAAACCTATTGCAAAATAGAATCCTAGTCCTGTTATAATTATAGAATAAGTATAAATGACATAAACTCTTCTTAATTGGACATATTTTTAGTAAATATAGCATAAATCTTTTATTTATTGATAAAAATCTTTAATTTATTTTTTTTAAAAATGTTATCAATCTTGAAGAAATGGAGAGATAGAACTGATTGGAATTTTGAAAGTAAATTATGTTTTACAGTAATATATAAACATTTCCACTTGTACATCGAAAAAAGTTTTGAGCAATAAGATCAATTTAATATTTTTCATCATTATAAGAATTAAATGATTAAAATTTAATTTTTCTATAAATATTTGGCATCTTACTATGATTGTTGTTAACTATTTTGATTCATATGGATTTGCTCCCCTTGTTACTTAAATTGTAGATAAATAAACATTTATTCATGAATAACATTTCTTCCTTTTTTACTTTAATTCATGAGTTCACACAACTATAATTAAACAATTATTTAGATTTGATTCAAGTCGTATTATATTATTGACATAAACAAAATATAAATTAAAATATAATTAAAATACAATAATATATCCTTAATATATAAAAATTAAATTAAAACCTTGTGAAATGTCAGAAAATAATGAAGAAAAATAAATTGAAAATTAGCCTAAAATAACTAAAAATGAAAAAGAAGACTAGGGAATAGTTAAATCGAATGTTTCAACTGGTAAATCATCTAATTTATAGAAAAAGAAATCGCTACGATATAATAACAATCAATATAGAAACTTAGACCCTGATTCTTATAAAAATTCACCAATTAAAAACTACTTGGTCAATAAGTTAAGCATTTTATATATTTTTTTCATGTTAAAACATAGTATAAATATTATCAAATCTTTTTGAAAATTTTAAACCATTCTATTAGGAAAATCGACCCCCTAAATAACATTTAATTTCATTAAAATATAATTTGACTTTTTATTTGAAGCATCAACGAGCAACTATAGAATAACAAACAGAGTCTTGCTGACTACATACAAAGATCACGAACTTTTGACTCTCAAAGCCTTCAAATATAGCAATCAATGTCACCTACTCAATTATAAAAATTCCTCATTTCACCAACTAAAAGTTAAGTTAAAGAAGATTAATTAAACATTAATTTGAGCTAAAATCTATCTCTTTAATATTAAAATAATTTGGATTTAACAGATACAAATGTATAAAGAGAAAATAATTAAAAACTTGCAATATAGGCGTTAAATGATTAGAATTTGCTTAAATCTCCAAATATCTATACATCATCATAAACCATTTAAATTGCATATTTATTTATATTAAGTTATTTGAATATGCTTTCATTGATTCTTATCAATTTTTTTTTAGGATACATTGATAATAAAACATTAGTCAAATTGAATCATAAATGTAACATAGTCCAATTAAAATTTAAATAAAATAAGATTCCACTAAAAGTTTGGGACTAGCCTAAATTAATAGATATAAGAGTAGCACCAATTAAGATTATTTGTTAGTCATAGGATCAAACACTCATGAATTATTTTATTATTATTATTCATATAAATTTGTTATATATTTTTTACATTTATAATTGTAATGAAAGCTCATAAAATACAAATAAGCGTACGTGATAGAATAATAAATATGAGAATATTTAATCAAGATTAAGTTAAAGTTAAGTTTACAATTAATAAAATTTATTCAATAAAGCTCTAAATAGGATTGATTTAAAACTTTATATATAAAGAGTTTATCTATTTATATTAATATTTTTATATTTATATCAATTTATTGGATGGATTTGAAAAGCAGGTAGAATAATTCAAGGCAGCAAAACTAATTCAGTTTAGATTATTAGTAGAGAAATAGTGTCAATTTTACAGATTCATTTACTAATTAAAACAATACATCTAAGTAAATTCAATAAAATAACTCATCTTCAATCTATCAATTCATGACTTTTCTTAATTATATAGAAACATTTTAGAAGTTTTAAGGGGTAAATTTCTACCAATATGATTATTTAGTTATTTATGACTTAATAAGACAGAAGTAAAATCAATGAAAATCCACAAAACAATTAGCACTAATCAAACAATAAAAGCATAAATTTGAAAGCTTAATTGATGCTCAATAATTCATATCAATAAAATTAGTTATAATTTGATAGAAAGAAATATGCCTACACTTCAAGCAACGTAAAACGACAGAAAAATCACTCAATAATAATGGGGGAAGGAGGGAGTTAGAATCACTAGTAAAGCCAATCTAATAACAAGTTGTAGAATCTTAGGAACTAAAACTTTTCACAGTAAATATCTAAACTTGTCACGAACCCAGATTTATATCAATCCAATTAAATTCACTTTGATAATTCTTTAACAAAAAAGAGCGTAAATAATTCCTAACAGTTTATATACAACGTAATTATCAATAGAGTTTGAAGAAATTAACGATAGAGCTTCTACTACGAATGTTTAAAGCGGCAATTAACAATAGTAGCATTACCGGTATTTCAGTTTGCCGACTAGATTCAATTAGAAATTCCTAAGTAAGTTAAATAAGTTTTATAAAATGTTTCAGTTCATTTTTCATCACGGATTTTTAATAGGATAATATTGATATAGAACGTGGATAATAGAGACATTTCAATTCTAGATAATTAATAAAGTTAGTCTAATTTCTCTTTAGATATAAATGCTACTGATGTAAGTTTTGTTTAAACTTTCCTTTCTATTAATGCTGCTTCATAAAGATTGATTCATTAATTATAAATTGTAAATTAATCATAATTCATGTCGTCATCGGAATTAATTAATGCGCTAGGAGGTCTAATACGAGTAAACTATCTAAAAACTTCAAAATTAAGTGCATGAGTTAAATGAATAAATCATTAAACTTAAGGACTATTTAAGGAATTTACTATAGTAATAGTAATAGTAAGCTTAATTTGAGAGAGATTAAAGTGATCAGAATGAAACGAAATAAAAATAAATTCCGAATGAGCAAATTCATTCAATTTATAAGGGATAGAAAAATATGCTTTTAATATTTTTATTCTCATTTTTTATATTTCGAACAAACATAGAGAAAAGTGAAAAGTAAAATTATTAATTTCTCTCACAAATTATTTCCATACAAAAATTCAATGTATTAAGATCTCTTCATCACAGATTTAAGAGGCGAAATGCATCAAACGACTTAGAATCTATAATTTTACAGATAAAAACTTATGGAACAAGAAAATTAAAATAATCAATTAAGACTAGAAATAAAAGATCTAAAGTAAAGTCTTGATTTATATAGATAAAAGTCTCCTGTTAAATATTCTGTATTTGATAAACTATATGAGGGAAGTTTATTGTAAAAGGGAAAGGATATTCTTGTCTAAAACATTTAAGAGAGTTAAGCGAATTTAAATTTAAAGAATTAGTTAGAGGATAGATCTAGAAGTATTTAGGACAGTTTTAATAGCAGCCCCAAAAGAATAGGGAAGAAAAGAGATGGAATAGTTAATTTGGTAAATTCCTAATCTATCAATCATTAGTAAGATTTTAATTCATAATCATTGCCAAAATTAATGTAAAATGACGATGTTAGGATATTAAATGATACTTTGACTTCTCTTGATTTGATTAACCTTAACTTTAATAGTTTATTATTTTTTAAATAGGTTTTACCAAGATTTTACGAATTTTTTATAGCAGCTAATAATTTATATAATAACTCTCAAGATTAAAATCCACATATTTATTTAGCATCCCAAGACCACGATCCTTTACTATTCACTTGCTTGAGATAACTTCTTAAATCAGCTTCGCTAAAATCTCTATTTAAAACAACTACAAATGTCATTTAAAAACTAACGGGATGCTCTTAAGTTGATTATTTGTTGGTTAGCTTTGACATTATAAACAGCCTGAAAAAAGATTAGATGTAGAGTACTTCTATCAAATTTGAGTAGTGTAAGTCTATAAATCTTATTAATGTATCTTACAAACTGTTTATTGACTAAAGCCCATATTTCAATTATAGATACATTAGAACTCCTCCAATAAAACCATCATGAAGACATAAATTTCCAAGTAAAATTTCCAGATATGAAATCAGCTCTAAACGGCATCCTCAAAGATAAACTTTTAGTTTTACCCTACATAGAATAAACAATTCGAAAGAAGTCGAGCTGATCCTCTAACTTTAACATGAAAAGGTTTATGACAATTAATTAAACTCGAAAAGCTCCGCTTTAAAAATGAAAAATATGCAGAGAAAGAGGTCTGCTGAGTTAAATTGCATCAGTAGCAGGAGAAAGTTCAATTTAAATGATAAAAATTATACTGTAATTAATTGGGAATGTGTTTATCACAGTATATGAGAGAATTAAGAATTATGTGCTTTCTAGGGAGAGCATCCTAAGATCCTATTAATTCCTAGACACTTGTAAGATAATTTCTAATTTATTTATGTTTAATATAGTTAAAATACTGCTCTCAGAGAGAAATCATGTCTAATTGTACTATTAAATGGAGAAGATATTTCCGAAATTGTTCAATTATGAATATGTGGGAGTGCTCTTTCGTGATGAAAAACATAATGATTTGTATGCTCTAAGAATATTACAGAAATAATATATCTTAAATTATAAGTAATTCTTTTAACTTGTAATATAAGATCCAGATTCTTTCAAAGTATATGATGATAATATGATAAGATTTCCAATAAATATTTTTTTTACTAATTTTCATAATTTTAAAATAAATCTATATCTAATATTAATTTCAATAACCCTGGGAATAACAGGTAAAGCAATTCAAAAACGAAAGATTATAGTGACAAACGACATGTCCGATTAGGCTGTTGCGAAGAGTAGCTACTCCACTGAAATTGATAATTTCCTGAATTTACAAAAGATAAGAAACATTATGATCGGGCCAATTGAAGATAATTGTGGGGAACTACGTGGAGCTATTCAACTCATAAACAAACTAGACAATCCACAGATTTTCAACTATAATTTATAGTAGATTTTCAAATTTTACCTATAAGATTAGTATTCACATGAATTGGAGTTGAGATCGATCCTCCCAGCTCTTGGTGAAATGATAAAAACAGCGGATGAAACACTAAAAATTATAAACATTTCAGCTGGTCTCAGAGAAACTCTCCAGGATATGACTACAAATATTTTTGAAAAGACTGAGGCAATATAGCAAGCAAAAAGCATACCAATGATTGGGAGTAGTGTGCGCTATATGAGTGATTTGTTGGGGAAGTTGGTTAGTTCTAAGAAAGAGGCTGTCTTCAGCGATTCATACATGACTAAACAGGTGTTTTAGGGCATTAAAGAGAGGTAACTCAAGTAAAAAACTCAATTATCCTCATTAAAATAATGAAAGAGATCATATTATGATAATTTGATAAAATTATAATGGGAAATATGAATTTTATCAGAATAAATTTAACTATATTTCACAAATTCTTTTTAATTTCACTTTAAGTACTACTACAATCAAGATAACGAACAGTCAATTAATTAGATAAATCAAATAAATTAGTAAATTTCATTCACATTTATATTCACTGAAAGAAATCCTCATTGATCCTCATCGGACACAGTTTCCCAACCATCATCCTCTTTTTTATCTTTCTTTTTGTTTTTATTATCATCATCAGACTCTTCCTCTTCAGTGTCCCATCCGTCATCTTCCTACTTTTTGGCTTTTGCTTTACTTTTCTTACTTGGTTTGCTGCCTGCTGCCTACCATCATGACTCCCATCTCATGAAAGCCATCATATCCTCACTGATGTCACCACCGTCCCATCGCCATGCTCATGCCGAAGGCCATGTCCATATCCTCCATCATGACACCGCCTCTACCGCCAGCTCTCATTGCACCACCCCCTTACTTTCTGCGTTTGCCCTTCACTCTGACGTCTTTGCCCATATCTCTGAACATATTTCGCATGAATTTAGTGTCTGACTCCAGAAAAGTAGTGTATTCATCGAAATGCGAGAAGAAATCGTCTCCATCCCCATGCCCTCCTCTGAACATATCCTCGAAATGAGCGAAGAAATCATCGTTTTCACTCATATCGTCGTCTACTGTGCCGTATTTATCGTAGTGCTTTCTTCTTTGCGGGTTGCTTAAAACTAAAAGTACATAATTATTTATATTTTTGAAAAAAATTAAGTGGAAAATCCCACAAATCTTTTTATAAAATTTCACTCTAAATTTTCTTAGGAAGAATCTTTGAATAGCTGCAAATATTTTTTGTGAATTATTTGAGATTGCGCTTTATATTTGAAGTGTAGTAATTACCTGAATAAGCCTCTGAGATAAGTTTAAACTTTTCAGTAGCCTCCTCTGAATTATTGTTCTTGTCTGGATGCCATCTCTATTTTATTAATATTAATCATTAATCTTTGAAATTTAAGAATTGTTTAAATTAATCACATAACGAATTATATTTATAAAATCATACTTAGTAATTAAAATGGAATTAAAGTTCATAAATGATGTTGGAACTACACTCAGAATTCACAATACTTTAATCAAAATTTATACAAAGTAAGTAAAATTCATTCTAATTATTCAAATGAATATACTAATTAGACACTTTTTATTCATTATATCTAAATAAATTATTATAATTCCTCATGCTTTTTAAAATGCACTGTGCAATATGCGCTCTCTTAATCACTCAATAATACAATATAGATTTAGAATTAAATTTTTTTTCAAACAAATTCTATTGATTATTGGATAGATCACGTAAATGTGTTAAACAGCAAACAGTTTAAGGAAATAATAAAAATAAAAAGTGGAAATACTAAATAATATACTCAGTTTTATATACATTTTGTATCATACACAAAAATTCATTATATATATTTCATTTTTAATTACTTCAGTACAATTTAATTTGCATTTATATTTTTAAAGGCAGTTTTTAATTTATCTGTATATCTCATATTTCCTATTGTTTTCTATTTTATCAATAAT
>ARYC01010330.1:0-19569 GCA_000711775.1 Oxytricha trifallax | reverse complement strand
ATAGTCAGTTTAGGATACCATTCAATCATAAATTTTAGAAATCTAACAAATTTTAATTACAATTTGTATAAATTCCCTTGCAGCAGTAAACCGAGGAATAAGAACTGACTGTCTGATCATCGCAAACCTCTTAATTATCTAAAAGCAGGCAGCCTATACAATCATTTGAATATGTAGCCACTGTAGTAGATTCTTAGGAAAGGTTTATATTTAGTACTAGAGTTATTATTAGAATGGAAAGTGATTTTATTATGAGATTCAGTTTAGTTTAAGGCCAATGTTTTGTCATTTTTGCTTTATAAATTTATTTATAGATTAAAAAAGTTCTATTATAATAAGTTTGATTTATTCACTGATATTTACATAAACATAAGTTTATGCCTTTAAATTTATTTAAAAATGCAACATTGATAAATAAAACAGTTTAGAAATTAATTACTTTATTTCATTAATGATTAATGATAATCTTATATTTTCAGTTCTGCACTGGTTTGATCTATAAAACACATACATTAGAACAATTGTTTTATTTATATACTTACTCTGAAATGAAGACTAATAATTGAAAATACGAAGCATTTAAGATCCTAGATCAAATAGTGAAATACAGTCAAGCCATCTGGGTCCTTGCTGTTCTTTACATCTGAAAATGAGCCTAGTTTTGATGTCTAAAATAATGGGATTAAAACTCCTACTTAACATTGCATAACATTTGACAATTATTCTTTTTGTTCTTCTTAAAATATCAATAATTAACTTACAGTGAAGGAGATGTGCTCGCTGCCGATTAAAATCTCGAGTTCTTGCCTGCCAATTTTATCTGGCTCTGGCCAGTTTCTATCATCTTCCCTAATAAATAATTGGATTATTGATTATTGTCGATAATTCTACTTTGTGGGGAAAATAGTATTGTCCATATAGTTAACAATAATACTTACTTTATAATTTCTGAATCCTTAATTATTCTCTTCAACTCGTCAAGTACAATATCGTTTACATAAACTAAAGAATAATGCCTTTAAGTTTATTTATTTAATTGATATAATAAACTTAAAATGCCTTTCATTCATCAATAAATAGATTATGCATTATATTTCAATAAGTGCTTTTACTTACCTTCCTTTCTAATGAGTGTCTCTGACTTATATTGCGAATTATTAGCGTAGCGCATTCTTCCATTAGGTCTGAACTCAAACTCCAAGAACTCATGCCCGAATTTACCCTTGTGGCCCACGCTAATTTAATTTATTAATAATCATTTAGTAAAGATTGAAATACGAGAATAATTTGAGTTCAACACTTACTATTGTAGAATGTTGATTAATTTCATTTCATTAAAAATATATCTTAGATATAACGAATTACAGTAAAATTTAGTTAAAATATTTAATAATTATATTTTGATAATAGTATCTGAGATAAAAGTCGTCTTCTCCTTCTGCTACAGATTGCTTTTTTTCTGTTTCCATTGCTATTTACAATTATTTATTATAATATTTCAAATTTATAAACTTATTTTATTATCAATGAATTGTGATTCATTTCTATGATTTAAGAGGGATCAATGTAGAAAATAATAAAAAAGATTAATTTATATATGAATATTTAAAATAAACTGATTTTAATAAAAAATATATATATTTAGCTCCTGATCCAAACCATAGTGTGTCAGTTTAAGCAGTGATTGGATTTATTTTCATATAATTATTGATTTTTGTGGTATCAAATGAAGATAAGTCTCGCATATATAATTATAGATTATTTTATAGCAGTCTTGGAAGTTATATAAATATGTCTGAACAGTAAAAAGAATTTGATCATCTACGTTCCAGCCAAGGTTATTATTAATTATGAAATACTTACAGTTCTGGGTGAGCAGTGAAAGATGGCTCATAAATTGATATATTTAATTTTAAATAGAATTTAGAAATTTAGATTGTGAAATGAAATAGCCATATAAGGGTAAGCGAGTGAAAATAAATGTTAGATTAATTATAGAATATTATAATATTAGTGAATTATGAAAGGAGGAAGTTAAAACAACACAACATCCATCTCAAATATTAGATAAATACAATATGATACATAATTACGATTAATTGAATTGTTTATAATAACTATAAAATATGATTATTTTTAGCAATAACTATTCTCGCTCGACATTACTCACCCTATTCTTGGGTTTGACATGTCTCCTAAGCAACGAATCATTGTTTGCCTAAGCTAGAAAAACTTACATAGTAAAATCACAGAACAAAATGGTGACTTCTCCACGAGTAGGCAGCTACGATTTCAGGCTCATTGATCTGTATTGCTTAAACCTTATTATTTTAATGATGTTTTTATTCATTCTTAAAATTGATAATTCTTAATTACACTTTTCTAATAGTTTGGAACAGAAAACTACTTTATTGTTGATACTCAAACTGAATTGAGAGTGGGTTGGGAGTTTTTACAAGAGTACGGACTATGGCCTTCTCAAACTTACAAATATTGGAGAGTTAGATTGAATGGCTATGGCGAGCCATCTTTACTTGCCCATAATATACAATATACCATTAACTGTAAGTAAATGGAGCATATTATGGAGAGGTAACTGCTGACCTAACATAATTCAGAGGAAATGCATACAGTGAGATGCTATTCTTTTTTGACACTAATTATATTTGCCTCAATGTTGGCTGAGAAATTTAAGGTTTTGGAAGTTTTAAATTCATTTATACTTTCCTTTTTTACTGTTGAAACATCAATGAACTTCCAAAATTAATGAAAGATTTTTATTTAATAATCATTTCAACACTCTGGGACTTTAAAATTTATAAGTTTTTTAATATCAGCGACATAAAATCATGGATCAATGCATTGATAGTAATGATGAGTCAGTTCAACTTTACAAATACAATCCAATCTCACTAATAAAAAATATAATAACAAGTAATTATTAATTGAAATCACAATTCAATATAAATAGGATTTTTTTAATTAAAATTGATCAGGAGCAAATGGAGGCAATTACTGCAGAAAACTTCCATTTACCTACAAAAATGGTGGGCAATTCATCGTAAATATGTTCCAATCATTTTTGGAGAATCAAACCCATATAAAATTACAGATATATGTTATATATTAATTTATTTATAATATAAATTTTAGTTGTTATAGGAAATTGAATTATTATTTATACAATAATCTAGATGCCACAAATTATTTGTAATTTATCATTTTTTAAATAAAAATTAATATATTATTATTGATCTCTTTGTTTTTTTATTTCAATAAACTTTGGTAATTCATGCAGAAATGATGATAAATAGTTATCATATTAATCTTTTGTTAGATTATTACATTTTTATTTATTTTAATATCTTATTATATTAATAATTTAAATTTATTTTTGCTTTCTTTGATCAACTATAATTTTAAATATTTTTGTAACAGATTGTATAAATATTTAGAAATTTTATCAATATATTGCAATTAAAATCTACATAAACTTTCTTAAAACCAGCAGATTTATTTTACTATTTCATCATTAGAAATAAGATTTTAATAAATTTCTGAGGTTTAATGCCAAGATTGAAAAACAAACTGAGAATCCTGCAAATTAAAACAGCAAGAACTCTAAAATTTAATATAAGCAATTTTCAAGATATAATAATCGTAATAATATAATCAATAAGTATAATTAAACTCAAGCACCACCATTCCAATTAATGATGAAGATGAATAAGATGACGAGAAAATCAAATATTACAAGAAATAAGCCCAACAAATAGATTATAGATCATTATTTTTTATAAAAGTTATTAGAGTAAATAAATTTTAGTTTTATAGTAAAAAATAGACAATGAATGGGAAGAGGAAGATTCTGAATGATAAATAACATCGCAGATTTAAGAAATCGTTACGAGTCTACTAATATGAATATTATAATTTTATAATAAAATTGGAAATTATTAAATAAAAATCAAATAATATAGCTTTAATAATTGTAATTCCCATTTTGTAAGCAATTCTATTATATTATAATTACATAATAATGCATATTTAAAGTTCTTATAAAACATCAAATTCTTGCACACACTGTTTTTTTACTTAAATAATTCTGTAACGATATATTTAAACTAATCTGGTATGTAATTTTAAGGCAATTTGATGCAAAATATAAATATATATTTGCATTGTTTTTATGATTTATCAAAATTTTAGCATTACATTTAGTAATATGAATCTATTTTAAATATATTTAAAATAGATTTCTTATATAAAAGTTAGTTTTTTTTCTTCAGGTTTGCATTGATTTAATGCTCCGTTACCATACCAATATTAATAAATAATTTTCTGTCGATGAGTATTTTAGGTACAACTAAAGCATCAAATAATAAAGTTATAACTCATATTATCAATTCATTTAATATTGGGAGAGAAATTTAATAATTTGAGTAAAAGTTACTTGTTACTAAAAAAAAATTATAAATATTATAAGAAAATGAATATTAACAACTAACTAAATAACTCACTTTATATATTTTTATTCTGTGACTCCAGTATAGATCTAATAGTCTTGAATTATTCAAAATATAAAGCTAATTTAATAATTCAAATTATATAATTTATTTAGAGAGAGTCACAGCAGCCGGTGCTGCTACTCCAACTAGTAATCAATATTACTTATTTTATTTATTCAATTATAAGTGTAATTTGACTGGACTAACTGGAGAGGACTATAAATATGTAATATCCTCAAGACATTACCCTATACACTTGGAACCCAATTGCAACTGCAAGATTAAACTAATATTTTTAAAGTAGAAATTCTGATTTTAAAAAATCACAATTTTTATTTTTAAATTCAATGAGGTTTCTTAAGAAATTTCTTAAAACTTTATATAAAATTGTCAGATCAAATAATTTATTATATATTTTTAGAGTCAAATAGAAATATCCATAAAATACTTAAAATCAACAATTTTATTTATTTTTTTACTAATTAATCTCATAATTTCAGAATCATATTATTTTGAGCAGTATTGTTATCCATAATTTCTTGTTTGATTATATCTATACTTTTTTCAATGCAAACCAGGCAAACTCCTAGGTAACACATTCATTAAATTTAAATAATATATACACATTATAATTTTATTCCATTTAATTATTTATGAATTAGAAGGTCAAATATTGAACAAAATAATCTTCTACGCTTTCAATCAAATCTTCAAGCCTGAGGCCAAGCCACAGCAAGTATGAATGTAATTTGCTAACAGTCATATCAAGCGATGAAAAGTCGTTAATACTCAAAAATATGCACATTATTCCAAAAAGGCAATTATTTAGAGTAATATAATATCTTCCTTTATTTGTATTTTTATTTATTAATTTACTTAAAATATTTCATAATCATAATTTGTTTAATAATTAAAATCAAATACATTTAACATAAATACAAATAATTAAATTAATTAAAAAGAGAAAGCGCGGGGTCAAGATGGAGGAACAAAAATAGAATGGGGACGTAAGGAGAAAACTACCTGTGTACCTGCCAAAGGAAGAGACAAAAGAGACATCCAAGTCAAATAGTCAAAGCACGATGAGAGACTATTTTGAATATTCAAAAAAAATGTCAGAAGTTTAGCAAGAAGACAACCTATAGAATTTAGTCAAACATTAAAACATTAAAACTTTGAACAAATTCAGCATCCGGTAGGATAATGGCCGACAGCTTCATTTTTACCAACCTCAAAGGGAAGCTGAAGGATGGGTTAGAAGAACAGAGAGATTCGCGGAAAGTCAAAGAACCAAGAGAAGAGAGGAAACTATAAATAACAAGAGATAATTGACAGTGAAATCTTTTGAGCTAAATATTTGCCTATAAAATGTCAGAGGACTCAATTCAAAATTAAAATAAGATGAACTCCTGAGGGAAATAGAAGGAAAACGCCCGGACTTTATCGGGCTTGTGGAAACGAGATTACAGAGAATAATAGGATTAAACAGCAAAAACATAGCACAGACTCAACTAGCTAGAAATGGAGGAGTTCTGGTGCTTAACAATGGCGTCTTCCGAATGTAGACAATTAAAACACTGAGGTAGTATATAACATGGACGATATTGAATGTAGGAGGGTTCCCGCTACACATATTTACTGTGTACATCCCACCGTTTTGGAACGAAGAGGTGAAAGAAACTTAAAACAGACTCATATACATGATTAAATCATTAAAGTAGAAATGCAACAAGCAAAGAATAATTGTGATGGGCGACTTTAACTTCCACCTAAGAGAACTGAGTAAAAGACTAAACAAAGAAGGACTAAAGGAATCTATTCCACAAGGAGTAGAAACTCATATAAGAGGAAACCAATTAGACTAAATATTTTCAAACGTTGAGACAAGCAGTTGGGAAACAAGCCAACTAAGATTAACAGACCACAAACTGCTGCAAGTGAGACTAAAGTTAAAATTTCAAGAAAATGATTTGAAATTATCAGATAGGGAAAACAACCTGAGAATAGCCGATATAAGGAAGTAATGTTGGAAGTCCTTCATAGAGGAAGGGAGAGAATTAACACTGAAGGAGCTTGACTAACCAATTCAAAAATGTTTCGAGGAAAAATTAGAAAAACATTTTAAAGGTAAAAACTGGTACCAGTAGCCACCGTAATGGGCTATCAAAGACAAAACGAATAGCATTCAAAACTCATTTTAAGACACAAAGCTACAATGGAAAGAAGCGATTAGGGACATGGAGTAATGCCTTGATAGAAATGACCTGAAAGGATTCTTTTATCAAGTAAAAAGATTGACTAAGAGTCAAAAACAATCTTAACCAATAAGGGGAATCACGATAAATGAGGAGAGAGTAGAAATGGGAGAATCTTCAAAAAGACACATTTTAGAATATTATAACCTGCTGTTCAAAGATAGCAGAAATGGAATCTCACAATTGGGGCAGAAAGCAGATATAAAAATGACCAATGAACAAGAGTAAGAGAGATTTTGCAATGAGCTTGACGTTGAAAAAAGTATTAAAGAATGCAACTTTAACAAAGCTATAGGTCCAGATGGATTCGACGGGAAAATCTTACTAAAATCAGAAAAGATTCTACAAACAGTTTGCAAGAAAATCGCGGAATGGTTAAACACAGCAACTATTCCACAATACATCAAAGAAGGCAGACTAATCCTATTAAGTAAAAGCTAAGGTGATTTGTACCCAGAGGTACCAAACACTAGACCAATAGTAATTAACTCACACTTGAGTAAAATCGTTGAAAAAGTCATCATAAATAAGATCTAAGAAAACAAGAGTGAATTACTGAAAACTGGAAATTATCAAAATGGCTTTAAAGAAAACAAAAGCACCCACATTAACTTAATGAGACTTCTGGAACATGTAAAAACTTCGAGAAGGAAGAGTAACAAAAGAGAAGCTTACCTACTAGTAGACTTGCAAAAAGCATATGACTCAGTCTGGAAAGACAAGATGATAGAGATCCTGAGAAGAAGAGCAGTTAACGAGAGTGACGCGATGTCGGTAAAGTTAATAGAAGCTTTATACCAGAACAACAAAATACAATTTGAGGGTGATGAGATCTAAACACAATAAGGAGTAGCCTAAGGTAGTAGACTATCACCCATGTTATTTAATATCTACCTTTAGGACGGTCTCTATTCCCAACAAGAATTAATGTCATTGATTAAATAAGGCAATTGATTGCCTTTGCTGATGACATTCTAATTAATGTCAATGATCCGGAGCAATTCAAGAGAGTGCTAGAGTGCTTCAGGGGATTGGAAATATCCCACAATTTAAAACTAAACAGGAAGAAGACAGTATTTCTAAGCGATGCGAAGAAGTTTGAAAAATTATTCAAATTGAAGGAATTTGCAAAGTCCAGGAAGCGAAATATCTAGGAATGAACATCTGTCTAAACACGCAACAATTGTTGAAAAACACTTGGAACGAGATTAAACAAAAAACTGGGTTCTATCAAAAGCTGACTAAATCTAGCAACCCAACTGTAGGAGATACTATAATGGTAGCACAAATAAGATCCTTACTTATATATAAATATACCCCACTAGTAGCAGCCCAATATGTGAAGATCAGCGAAATAGAAAAGATGGAACTTCAGCTCAAAAGGATTGCATTTAAGACATCCAGGGATATTCCAAACAAAATATTAAGGAATGTCACCCAGCTAAAAGACACAAACACGAATGAAATAATCCTAGAGCTAGTTTAGAAGAACATGAAAAAGATAAAAGCGGATCTTTCGGAATTCGCCAAAATAAAAAAAGCCCCAGAAATAATCAAAGAAAAAGGGGAAGTCATGAAAGGGAGAAAAAAACTATTTTTGACAAAGAATGTAATGGACACGATGATGGCCATCAGTTAGGGCAGAACTATTGCAGCGTACGGCATGTGCCACTACTGTAGTGTACACAAAGTATTAGTAGAAAATAATCACACAAGAAGCTGCAACCTGATAAATGTAGCTGGTGATCCCACAAGGTTTTCAAAGCAAATTAGGGAAAACAGAATTATTGACATGTAGAGCAGCACCTAAATAGAAATTATCACGAACATGGTCTGGTTGGACAACAGAATAAGATAAATAGAAGCACACGAATACTACTAACCAATAAAAAAACAATTTAGAGTGATGTATGTCAAGAAAAAAGAAGTAGAATTTGATGAAAATAAAATGAAATGATTTCATGGAAATTAATATCCAAAATACAGTAGAACCTTGAGTAATTAAGAAAGTAAAATCTGAGAATTATAATTATAAAAATCTAAGAAAAATTTGTGATTGCATTTAATAAATAAATATGTCAATTTAATAGGTTTTCTCTAATTTTATCACCCAATTCATTTAGAGTGTGCTAAAATCAGATGAAAAATATTTTAAAAACAATTTTGTTCTATCATTAATAAGCTGTCTCTTGTAACGTAAGTTGCCAACTAAAGTATGTCACGACATCTAGAAGCTAACTTAGTAAACTTATCGCCCAAAATCACTTCAATCAGAATAACAATAATTGAAAAGGTGTCTTGTCTTATGTCCCCATTATGAATCTCATCCAAGTCGAAAGGATGCTAATAAATACTTATTGGCATCTAAGAGGCTAAACATTTTTATCCTACAAAGGAACTATAACAATAATTAGTGAGAAAAAGCTAAGAATCATTAGAATTATCAATCCTAATGTTTTGCGGGCATAGTTATCTATGCACAAGTCCCAACTCATGTAATTATTGAACTGAATCAATCAATTTAAGCATAAACAGCAAGTTTTAATTTTTCTATCTTGGTAACTTAAGCTGATTCGAAAGTGTTGAATTGAAGGGTCTTTTCTTTATTTGTAAACATCTGTTGTCAATATATACTGCCTTACAGTTATCTTGAAAAGAAGATGAAAAGCATGACTTAATGTAGCTTAGTATTTTAATCTCATTCCAAAGATTTTAAACTGTATTATAATCTTTGTTTATTGAATCGTACATAAATTCAACGAGCGAGCCTTAAGTCATTATGAACTCAAATTCTTTAAGCATGAGAATATTATCTTATTAAGCCAACCGTAAAATAAGTTCAACTTCATTCTTTAAAAAGGGGTGCAAAACAATTTGAGAAGGAATGCTTATTTTTTTGCAGATACATAAATTTTTTCCTTAAATATTTTATGTTGCTGTATCTATAATTGTTACACTGTCTTCATCATTTCCATGTGTTTATTGATTTGTATTAGCCCCAGAAATTTTATGTTCTTCTAAGTTATTTTATGTTGCTGTAAGTTTAATAGGCTTTTCTGAATCAGAGTCTTTCTAATTCCTAGACTTTTCAATTTAAGCAAGTACCTAAAATATTTGAATGAAATGAAATTTACAATTTTCGAATAACCCATTTAGATTAAGTCGCTTGTGTTATGTTTTGATAAATGTTTCAACAGCTTCAGTTTACTTTTGAAGTTTTGCTTATCATCCTTTTTATTGCATAGTAAGCAAACATAGTTGCCCCCAATTTTTAATTACATAAATTTTCCATTTTCTCATTTATGTACGTTTAGGTGTCTTTTGAGTTCCATTTAAGTATAGACCTAAGAACATAAATTGCATTCAGCTAACTTTTTAGGTTTTTTGTTTTAGTTTTTGGCCCTTGATGACCTTCTTGACTGCCATCTCTCATACATGAATTAATATTCATGAATCCCAAAGTGAACATAAATATTTCCTTAAGAGTCTTTTATTTATGTATGAGGTTCTGAGACTTACGATTTATTTATGTTGCTGGAGATTTCATCCGAACTGTCATCCGAGTCTGATGAAAGCGATGACGTTTCTAAAATCATTAATTAATCAATTATTAAATACTAATAGGTATTAAATATAAACAAACCACTCAAAAAATTGTGGACATAAATAATTTTACTAATACATAAATAATTAAACAAGCACATAAATAAAATCTCAAAAAATCATACTAACACTTAAAATTTTCGGATATTATGGAATTTTATTTCATAATGATTTGGGAGTAAAAATTAACCTTTGAATGGTTAAAATTTACTCCTACATTACAATCGTAAAGCAATAGTATAATTATATTTGCAAAATTTATTTACACTTTGACAAAAAATTATTGGGGTTATATGACATATGTAGCTTTTATGTTTCTAATAATGACTTTATTAAAATTTCCCTTAGAAGTCATATTATGTTCTTCTGAACTATAATTTATGTATTAGGGAAAAATTTAGCCAATAAAATTTAATTGAGTAATTAAACATGCAATATAGTCCAATATAAGCTTAAATTTAATTTATAAGTCTTTCATTATTACTTAGTAATACATAAATAATTTTTATAGAGGACATGAACTAAAGTCTTAATAACAACTCTCAAAACCTTAAGAACATAAATTTTAGAACTCTTGAGGGAAGTCTCAATACCAAACTAGATTGGTACAATCACCTCAAATATTCATGTAAGCTTTTTTTTTATTTATGTTGCAGTGGGATATCACCTACCAGCTTTCAAGAAGACTAGCATGAAATTTATTAAAGATGTGCTCTAATCTTAGATGGAGCAACTCAAGTCCGCCGCCGTTATTTATGTCAATGCTTAATTACCCTGAGCTAAGTGTCAGCAACATATTCAATTTTATCAAAGACGATTATGTATTAATGAGGTACCTGGGAATTTATGATGGAGTCACAGATCTTCCAGATAAATACTTTTTCTATGGAGTGCTTGGGACTATTAAGAACGAATGGCTGACATAAATAATTAGAGAACAGCAGCAGGCGAGAAATTATGTTGCTGATGAAGAAATGAAGGGAGAGTCAATAACAATAAGCGAATAATTCCTCTAAGAAATTCAATCAGTACCTCATTTTTCAAGTAAGCGTACATAAATATTTATGTCTTTATAGAAAAAAAAGGGAAGGCCTTGTCGATGCTGAAGACTAAGTCAATGGGAAGAAAGTAACAGAAAAAAAGAAAAAGGTTTGAAATATCTACAGCTATTGATGGTGAAGAACAAAATTTTTTAAAGCATACATAAAAATTTAAGTCTTCGTAGGATGAAAATATGATGATGAGAAGCCCTCCTGCAAAACAGATGCATTTTAACCAGTGACATAAATAATTAATTTAGAATTTTAATTTATGTATTAACAAAATTAAGCTTAAATAAATTTCAAATACTTTGCTTTAACAAATTAAGACAATGTCTTTCACTATTCATACAATCTTATTATTTTATTGCCCTTATTGATTATGTTACAGCATGTAAATTCTTTATGTTGCTTAACTTAAACTAATAACTTATTAATTACTTCCTCTATTCATGTTTAACTCTGGAAAATAAATTTTCTATACAATTAAATTTCGAAGGAATATGGAGCATTAAATAAAAGCTTCCAACCCTTATTTTCAACTGCCTCTTTAAATAGTTTTGAATGGTGTGCTCTTAAATTATCCAAAAATATTGTTAGCTGTTTTCCTTAATAATTATGGCCGAGATCTTCTAAAACAAGAATAAGGTCTTGAATCTTAATTGATTTTTTACAATTCTAAAAGCTTCAAGTCCATTTTAGGACTTATTATAACTAAAGCTGCTAAAGTATCCAGAGTTATCCCCTATTTTTTTAAAACTAAATTTTTACATTTTGGAGCCCATGCTTTCCAAGAAGTCGAATGAGCTTTGAATATCATTTCATCCAGGTAAACAATATTTTAATTTTCATTTTTTATTTCACAAAGTTAGTCGTTCACTCTTTGCAGATCTAGATTAATTTAATTTTATTTGTGGATTGTTATGTTATAGTCACTACAGCAGATTTTATACTTAATGCCATTCTTCCTATATAAGTTTCTTAGTGCAGAGTATGAGATTTTAGCATCTGGAAATTAACGATGAAAAACAATAGTTCGTTGTTTTAGTGAGAGCGTTATCTAGTCTTAAAGAGTCTAGCTTGATATTAAATAGCTTATATGTTCTGATGTTAGTTAGACTCTATTAGTTTATCTAAAAGTTCCAATTAATTTTACGTTTTTTAACTATTGCACTATTTTCTGAATCTATTTCTTTTAAACTCCAAGACAGTTAGATAGTTATTAAAAAGTGGCAAATATTTTATTATTAGGATGATAATTAATATTTCAGTATCGAAGCATGCAAACTATTTTTTACAATAACTCATTTTTATTTTCAATTAACTTAGTTTATTAGATAGAATATATATTTATTTATTTAATGCAATCACAAATTTTTCTCAGATTTTTATAATACAAATAATTAAATTAATTAAAAAGAGAAAAGAAAAAACCAAAATAACAAGAACAAGATGGAGGAATCAAAATTCAGTGGGAGATACTAGAGAGACTGGAATGGTAATTCACACAAGAGAGAAAGTACAAGCTGTTGGACCAAGAGAGAGGAGAAGAATCAATTCTGGAAGAAGGTGCAGGAGGTGAGATATAGCCACAGAGATAGGAGCAAGGACCAAGAGGCTTTGGGCATCAGGAATGAAGATCATTTCAAAGTTCCGCTAAACAAACAAATGGGCTTTAAAAGCAAGCTCAAGATTGGAAAATCCAACCCAAGCAAAAAGATAAACGAGACCCAAAGTCAAAGAACATCTTTCGACAAGCATGAAGATGGATCGGAGTGCGTGCAAAGAGATTAAATGATAGTCAAGAACATCATTGACCTTACAGAAGTCAAATGCCGAGACTTCGATAAAGTAATCCTAGCCAAAAGAGGATGGACTCCACAAATCACAAGGATGATCACTATTGTGTGCTGTCCAAGCACAAGAGTCAAAGTAGAAAAGGCACTGGTGAGAAAGTACGATGATAGGAGAATTGCCAGAGTGAAAGGGGCTAGAGAAAGCGAGCTATGGTCAGAAAAGCAGTTAAGATACTCGAAGGAAATCAATGAAGAGTGGCAACACTTCGACTTGATCCCAGGACTCCATGTCCAAGAGGAGACTATGGAAATGTGCCTTAAACAAGTGGAGGAAATGCAATTCACTTATGGCAAACAGAAATGCCTAATCTTACCACCAATGGTCATGGACGACAATGGATTGAGAGGAGTAGAAAGATGGATAGGTTCTACTAACTGGAAACTAGACAATGCGAAATTCTGGAGAGACCAAGAAGAAATTGAAAACATTATCATCCCCACAAGTTGTCAGAGTAAGATGAAGAATTGCCAAAACTGGGTAATCATGAAAGTAGAGAGGAACTCAAAGCAACTGGAGATATTTGATGTGAGAAAGAATGTTGGGAGCCTAGCAATAATCCAAAAGTTCGTGAAACAACTGAACGTTATGACCCAAGAGACAGTAGGTCCACAATTCAGAGCTGAAAGAGTGACTAGCAAAGTAGAGACCAATTAAGTTAGAGACCCAGAAGACTGTGGAGTGTTGGCGTTGCTTATAGCAAATCATTTGGCGTTAGAACTAGAAGGAGACCCAATATTCTAGATTTTCGCAAAAGACTGGATTAATATGCAAAGATTTTATCTCATGTTCAATCTAGAAGTGGGGTTCAACAAAATGGAGATTGGCAAATCGGGTATAGCAATTGTGGAAGAAGAAGCAGAGAAAAACATAGAGAAGAGAAGCTCATTAATATGGAAACAGGCAGACAAGGAGTTGGGGGTAGAGGCAAACAATCCTACCAACCTTGTGGACAGATGGGAAGAGATGGTCATGGTGAATTAATGGCAATCAGAACTGGAGCAAGAGTATGAAAAGTTTGAGAGAGAATTCAATGGAAGCAACAGTAAAAACTTAAACGATTTGGAAAGCTGCATGTTTAGCGATCGACAAGAAGTATTATCAAGGGTAGAAACTCAGATTAGACCTCAAGCGGAAGTCGAGAGAGACATGAACAACCTCGAAGCACAAGGGTAGTACAAACAGAACATTGAAGATGAGGAGAGAAGAGAGACCAAGCAGCAAATCGAGATAGCAGAGGCTAAAGATCAGGATTGATAAGCGGAGAACCGCGAGGTGAGGCATCATTCATCAGGATATTATAATTCAGGAACTGCAATCTAAATTACTCAATGTGTTTTATTAGTATTTGTTTTAATTTACCTACAGTTATTTACTACTACTACTACATTTAACATATCACTGCTTAATACTAAAATCAAACCATCAATCTTAGTCGTGAATTAGAAGTATCTGAGTGAGCTGACGTGGCGATTTCGTGACGTGGCAGTCATGAAGTAGAAAACTCTGAAAAAAAATCACTTCCTCTATTACCTAGTCTCCTCCTAAAATCAAGATGTTGCCAGCATAATCTGAACACCAGAGCTCGTTGAATTCAACTAGACTAAGAGGGAGTAGAGAAAAACGCTGACCGATCCCACCGCTGCTGTGAAACATAATCCCTATCCTTTCGCTGTGGTAGCTTCAGCACCCTAACCCGGTGTGGGAGAAAAATCTTTATCGTTGGCTTCATCGGTTTTCGTCTTCTCACTTTTGAAGGCAGAGCGTCCCTTCATCCTGCTCTCTATAACCTAGGAAGCTGAACTCAAGCCAGGTAAGATCATCTATGCAAGGAAATCTTTGTGTCCAGCACACTCGAGGAGTGCAGTAGCTGACAGATTGAACCTACCGACTGTCCTCTCATACTTTGCGCCAAGCAACCCCCTACCTGCCCTCAGAAGGCCTCAGTATAGTAGAAAGCTCTATTAGAAAATCCTAAGCGAGATTGGTATCTCACCTAGCAATTAACTTTCTAATTTAATAATAAAATCATAATTTAAAATCTTATTTTGTTGATTAAATTTGAATTTTTCCAATTCAGTAAAATTTTTTAATCAGATTTTAGCAATAAAAAGCATGTTAGAAATAAAATTGTATAATTTCACAGCAATTATATCTGTAATAAATGATTATTTATAATTAAATTTCTTCATTCTATTGCACAATAAAATAATAAAATGAATAAAATTCTATATTATTTGAATATTTTAAGGGTAATGTCTTCATCGTTACTTTTATCGCATTAATCGATCCATTTAGCAGTTGGTCCTCTCCAAATATGAATTATGAAATATATTTAATTGATATTTTAATATGTAAAATAAACATACATATATAAATCTTAATTGTTAAAAGAATTTGATAAGTCAAAGAATGTATTGATGATAGTTTTGTAGCAATCTCTGAAAGACATAGCCATTTAGAGAGTGAAGAGGATATCATCAGTTGCCCAACCAGCATTGAAACAGAGAGAGTGATCGTCGAAGTAAAGCATCTCACCATATACATAAGACTTAAAAGAATCTAAATCAGCTGTCAACTCGTTAGTGTAAACTTAATTAAAATATTCAATATCATTTATTTCTTTTATAATTGATGAACATGGCGAATTAATTGGAAAAGTTTACAATCTGTCGATATAAAAATCACCATAAATTGTATTAAAAAGCATCAACAGAGACGTAAGGTTGAGCTCTTAGTTTATAGTAGTATTGATTATATGAATATTCTTTGTCTATACATATAGATATAATAGTCCTGGGTGAATTCCCAACCAGCTTTGACCTCAACTGTTGTGTCAATACATATCTCGTTGAGACCATCATTTAGAATACAGAATGGATACACATCGGCATTCACGAGACGATGAGGTTAGATTTACACCACTTCACGCCTATCCTGCACTAATTGATAGACTTCCTTGCTTAGAAGTGTCGAAGGAATTAGAGCGCCTAAAAACAACAAAGAGAATTAATATTGTATATTTTATTAAAGAATAATAAAAGTCTTAATTAAATATATGACCTCTTTGTAAAAAATAAATAGGATGATTTTAATTATTTATAAGAGACGATAACTGATTGTTTCATGTTATCTTTCATTAAATGTAAATTAATTATATATTATTTAAATATATTAATTAAAGAGTCTAATCTGATTTGTTACTGTTTTTCATATTAATCTAACAACTAACACTATTTTATCTATCAACTTTTAAGAATGCATCTTATTATAAATAAGATAATTTTTTAATAAGTATTTATGTAACAGCACAAATTGTGTTAAAAACATATGTCAATCTGTATTAATATTAAATAGAATCTAATATTTGAAATAGATATTAATTTTAATGCAGTTTGTAAACACAAAAAATAGTTATAATAATTTAAAATCACAAATTAAACAATTAAAGAAATATAATTTTACAATTATTAAATATTATTAGAATACAGAAACTTATGAAAATTATTAAGTAATTCGCATTAAGATAATTAAATTACTAGTCTGAACTAAATATATATTTTATTATAATAAAAGTAAATTTATCTTCTACTATTTAAATTCAAAATTTCTGAAAATATGTGAGCATAGTGCTTTAAACTTTATGTTAAATTATAAACTTTTTATTTTTAATATCTTAATTTAAAATGAATCAAATAATTTAACCTGTGTTTATATGCATTTCATTCGCTGATTAATTTATTTTCATATAATAATGTAAGCTAAGCCTTCTAGTGAACTGATTAAATAAGTCTTACGCAAATCTACTCTTAGAACAACCTATAGATAAAATAAGAGATCTATAGGGAATATTATAACTTACAGGGGTTTCATGATTAATCACAGAGCAATCTAGAATGAATAATTATTAATAAGTAGCTAAAAGAGAATGTTTTCTACGCAACATAATATTGCTATTTTTATATCAAAACTAATAAAAATAACTTAGAAAATATAGCATATAAAGTAACTACTAAATTTATATAGTAATGGAATACTAATAGTACCAGTAATCAAGAGAACTCTATCAGAAAAATATACTAACCTTAAAGAGCAATAAACTTTAAAAATAATAAATACTTAGTGTATGAAGCTGATTGGGCTGAATATCCAATTTTATTAATTTATAATTTTTACAATTCATATTATTATTGATATCGATCTCCTAATCTGAATAGAGCAGTTGTTGGAAGTATGGATTTTTAATAATTTATATATTTATTTTCCTAGAATTTGATATCAAGTTCATATACTATGTTTTTAGGCTTTGACAGGTTACAAAGTAGTTAAAGCAATAAAGGCTGCAGCATATTTTAAAACTATTCTCTGGGCGACACCTTTCATTGTAGCAGGAACTTAAATTCAATATATAAATTATAATGAATTTAAACACAAAGCATAGTAAAATCTGCATAATTATAATTTTATAAATTTAATTATTATGCAGGACTATATTTAAAGTCAAATCACGACTTCGATAGAAGTTTAGTTTCGAAAATTTATCTATTGGAAAACGGAGAAGAAGCAGAGTTTGTAAAAATTAAAACAAAATTATACTTTTACGAATATTAATTAGTTTATTGATGTAATTTATAATAATTTTACATGTTTGTACTGCTTTCTGGGAGTGTGGTAAAAATCAAATTAAATTAACTGAAAGATTGGACTGAGAATCAATAGTTAATTATAATTTAATATTCCAATTTAATTAAATAGTAAAAATTAAGAATGAAGAATCTCTCAAAGAATTTTTATAAACTTATGAAGGTATTATTACAGACAATGTTTAACTTCATTTAAAAACTATTAAATTATTTGTTACAATTTATTTTTAAAGTGAGTTGTGCCTATTATCCTCCCAAATAGAGAAGATCACTACTTGTTAAGTAAAAAATATTATATAAATCCATGAATTAAAAGTATCTTTCTAGAATTTGTATATATGTTAGAGAAAGAATCAAAGATAGAAGATAAAGAATTGTTTAAAGCAGTCGTTATTCATAAAATAATTTCAATTACTATATAAAAAATAAGTGAAGGCTAGTATTATATTATATTATGGGAGAGAATTTTAAAGCTTATGAGTTTTTTGAATGTGACTTTTATGAATTTTGCATTGAATTTTTAAAATAGTCAAATTTTTTTAATAAAATAGTTAGCATCTCTTAAAAACTTCTATAATTATTGTCAGCTGATATAGTATAAGAATTTAAACATCTCATTTAAAATTGAAATTAAAATAAATTCTTGTAAATAATCACTAGTCACAATGTCAAAAATAAATTTTTAATTTTAAATTTTTTGAATAAATTTTGTTAGAGTTTCTTCTAAAATGTCAACAACAACAACAAAATAACATAAAAACTAAGGGAAAGTTGAATTAAAAATAAAAGATTTACAAGCAAGGTTTACTTTTTATAATATTTTTTATTTATCATAACACACGGGAAGTAACTCCCTTTCCCTTATATTATATTTTAACGATAATGGTTATACTATTGATGTAAGAGGAGGAAAATAGGGAGATCAACCAAACATAATTGATATTTGATATAAGCCTTAAAATATAAATTATTAAAAATAGACATTTCATTTGCTTTTTGTTTGATTGTAAAATATATTATATTTATTTGATATAGTTAGAAAGAGGTATTATAAATTTCTAATAGTTTGAATTAAAGTTTAAAGTTTAGTATTGATCATTGACAATTAATTTTATAACTTTATGTATATAGCTTTTGCTTATAATAAATTCTAATAATCCTTTATATTTTTATAATATTTTAATTAATAATTTTTAACAAGAAAACATTACTTGGCTGAAAAGTTAATGAATCAGAAATCAATCATATTATAAGCATGAATAAATTATACTCAAGAAAAGATAATTAATTTATTAAATTAAAATATGTTGAAGTTACCCCACCATTAATAATAAAATTATTTAATTTGTATTAAAAGATATATTAGGAAGAATTTATCAGAAATTATTGATATAAAGAACCTTTATTCATGTGTTATTAATAATAATTTACATTCATTCATTTAAACATATTATAAAAGAATATTTTTAAGGAAATTATTATATTAATGAAGTGTTACTTGTATGCTCTTATTGAATGATCATGCACGATCTCAAAAGTCTGATTCGATAGTTAAATCTAACTGTAAGTCAGTCAACTCTGGTGCTTTATTGGTATAGGGCAAGGGTTTGAAGATCTTAGCATGAATTTACTAGTAAAAATTATTGCCTTTTATTTTAAATTACTG
>ARYC01010329.1:0-11480 GCA_000711775.1 Oxytricha trifallax | reverse complement strand
GCTAAGGGAACTCCTTAGGCTTGGTAGGGTCTGTATTGGTTTTGTTGTACTTTACCTGCTTATATAGGAGGCATGACTGGCAATGGCGTTGCAAGTGTGGTAGCATTCATTGATCCTATAGTGATGGTGGCGAGTGATTGAGCGCTTCAATTTTATAGAAGCATAATTAGTTTAGTTTAAGTTGATTGAGTTTAAAATTATAAATATAACTGTGTAAACTTATTATAAATACTCTTTTTCATCAATCCATCTACCCTAGCACCCCCTATCATGCCAACCAAGCATATGCCAACGTTTAACAAGCATATTCGAATGCCTGGAATCAAAAGCATCAATCATATAGCGCGTATAGAGGTTTTGGAGAAGTTCTTGAGCAAGTGAAAACCCAACACTCGAACTTTCAGATCGGTAGGTCGGCCACACAAATTTCTGATCTGGCCTCAAGACCCAACGACCCCTCCTCATTTCCCTCGGATGCACCTTGGAGTCCAACTCGACCTCTCAGATCACTCCCAAACCTATTTCTAAAAATCAGGAAGATGGTTAGCAACATTACTGATACCATTTGACTAAGAGGAAGTGGTCGGAACCGCGGATTTAGAGGGGTGGTTATTATAATAATATCGGCTAGAACCAAAACTACTAGTACTATCACTAACGGAATGTAGAGTATGACTTATGTGATTTTGCGAAATCGATTTTCAAGAACCCTCCTCTCCCCACCACCCCAACTCAAATGTCGCTAATACTCATGATAACACCAAGATAGGAGGAGAGCACCTGATTGGTGGTAGAAGTGGAGATAACCTACCTCGAAATGTCGGGGGCGTCCAAACCGACCGTTTTGACCTAGAAATCGCCTTAAAACAGCCTCCTCGGGCCTTGGCGACACCCTAGCTCGAGCCCATGCGATCAGACGTGCCACCAATACAACTAACATGAACTATCTATACATACAACACCAATAACAACCGATTCGAGTAGACCTGAAGCAATAGGGGGTGTGCTAGGCTTGAAATACCTGCTTGAGAGGGTCCCTTTTGGCCTTAGGAAGGGTGAAGTGGAACTTTTCCAAGACCCTCTTTGAGACATTGGCTTCGCTACCTATGCTCCTGACTTCGTGAACTTTTGGTAGGATAACTAGATATTGCTGCTAATGACTCGAAAACCTCAACCAGACATGCAAGTGGTGGCAGGGGACGCATCAAGACCATCCGACCTTCCCGAAATACGCGTCCCTCCACGATTTCAAGGCCAAAATGAGGGAAATGAGCTGGAATTGTGAGATAACGACTCAGACATGCCTTGTTAAGACTCCAACGCTCGCAAGCAACCCTTCCCCAGTGCAATGAACACCAGAGATTGGCTGCCCTGGCCAGAGGACCGCTTGGCAGCGAAGGAGGGCTGCCCAAGGTAGGTCGTAGCCAGCCTATACCCAACACCAAGACCCCGAGAGACGTTAAAATAGACTATTAGAAGACAACTAACTATTCACTGTGAGCAAGGTTTGTAAACCCCAACTCACCACTTAGCTTAGGCAGCGAAGGAACGAACACTAAACTAACTCAAACAAAGTCAAACCAAGAGTCAACAACACGCTCCAGAGGAGCAAGCACGCATAGAGGACGCCTATAGTAGGTTAAGGAGGTGAATAGCACTTACCAGTTACCAGCACTAACAAACAAGTAAAGTATAGTTTCGCTGAGCTCAGACCAGCCCTTGAGTCTTAAGCAAAACTTCAAGAAGTAAAAGCCACAACCAGCAACTGCCCTGCAGAGCCCCGGCGAGGGTACAGCCTGAGAGGTCTTACGTCACTTCGGCCGTCAGGGTGTGTACCCCAGCACCACTGGGGGGGGACTACTTACAGCAGCTTAGGATTGCTGTGTTTTAACAAAATAATCTCAATAATTTGCAAAAATTACTAAGTAGGGCTTAATTAGTGCTCAAGGTTGTAAATAGCAAGCTAATCTTGAATGACGAAGAGTATTTGAGTCCCAAAGTTTTAACTCAAATTATCACGAGATTATCAAAGATTTGCAACATAAACCCCGATTTTTCCAAATTTTCTACAAAAAGTTTAGAAAATTCTAGAAAAGTTCCAAATTTTGGAATTTTACTTACATAAGTATGATTTTTATAAATCTTAAATTATTAGATTTTTATAGGTAAAGTTAAGAGAGATGCTGGGTGCAACTCCCAGCAACACTATAGGCACTTGTTGAAGGCTTAGTGGGTGAAAGCCCCACAATTAGCTCCAGCACCATCATTAATCTTAAAATTTTTTATAGGCTTATAGGTTACAGTAAGAGATGCTGGGGTGAAACTCCCTGCGTTTATAGGCAACACTCAAGAGAAGCTGGTGTGAAACTCCCAGCATTTTTAGGCAAAACTCTAAGGCTCAAGTGGGTGAAAGCCCCACTTTAATCTAAGTGAATTGGTTTGATTAATTATTATTCTTATTCTTCATTATTCTTAGGTTTAGGGTTGTCTGGTCTGCTTTATTCTTACTTATCCCTAAGTTGGTCTGAGCTCAGCTTATGTCTGAGCAGACGATCAGCTGCTATTCTTGCAAAATCTTGAGAATCTCAAGTATAAACCCAAAACTTTTCGATAGTTTGATAATCTTAATAATTACTTCTTAAGTTTTCTTCAGTTATTGTGAATCTTCACTCTCTTAGCTACAGTTCACTCTAAACCCAAGTATTTGTAATTTTTACGTGTTTAGGTTACAATCTGACTTATGTTAATGTTCAATGTCGTCTTGAGCAAGGTATAAACCCCAAAACCCTATGGGTAAATTTCGTTAAAATCGAGGAGAAGGTTTTTGGATTTTGATTGAATTCTACTTACTCTTTAGTGTTGCCAAAGCTAGTTGCAAGACTTGAGTAGTTCGCGAAGCACTGTAGATCGCTTGCAGCACCACTCAACGCCAGCTTCCCAGCCCGACACTTCGTGCATCTTCACCACTCTTGAAGAGCCCCTTGTGCTTCCACTCGTTTCTTCGCCCTCCCTCCCTCCACACGAAACTCTCCTTGTCGATAAGCGCGAAAGCGCCGTCGCCTGCCGACTTCCGATGGTTCACGACATTTGCTGTAATGAGAATGAGAATCAAGTAACGATGCTTACCAAGCTTGTAAAGCGCTGTTGAGTAGTGAAGCGACCATGAAGTACACGCAGCTTACGCTAGCTGCAGCACTGTTAGCGAAGATAGGCAGTTATAAGCACTATAGAGAGAGAATGAAGCATAGGAGTATACTTACATGCAGAGTGTATTCAGCGCACATGCACGAAGTGCGAAAACAGAGCAGTAAGGAGCTGTAGCTCCAGTAAACATGCAGGGTGTCGACGGCGTCGCAGTCGTTCATGCAGATGGGGTCTTCAAGCAAGGAGTAACAGTAGATTCGTGGCGTTCAAGCATCAGTAGCGAGACAGCTGTAGCATGGTAGCTTGCAGCAGCAGCTTTCGTGATCGCAGCGATCTTAAGTTTTAAGAATTAAATTATAGATTAATAAAGTGAGAGTGAAGTTATAGAGTGATTAGAGTGTTTAATAGAGTGAAGTTTAAATCAAAGTAACTAGGGATCGGGAGGTCCAATCAGGGCGCTGCCTTCTACGGGCAATACTGGTAATGTTCTCTGCAGCAGCTCTCATACTCATTCATTCGCTGGTTAGCATGTAGGACTCGCCACCAGCAGGAGTGATCAGCACTCTTACAGGTTCATGATTGGAGGAAGGTACTAATAGGGAGAACTCGGCTCCGGGCTTAACCCTGATGCTGAACTCCTCGCATTTGCAGTAGAGGTCGCCCTTGTGATTGTCGATCTCGAACGCGTCGTCCTGCTGCAGATACTTGCGCTTGCTGTACACCTGCACCTCATAGGCGTTGGGCGTGTTGTGCTGGTACATGAAGCGCAGCTTGAGTGGCTCTCTGGCTTGTAGGGGCTGGTTCAGCTGTTCCATGGTTGCGCTGCAGGAGGTTTTTAGTTTAGTAATAATAATTAATAAAGGGGGAATTAGAATTTAAAGCACTGTTGTAGTGTGAAGGGAATGTTAGGAATGTTAGCGCAATGGGGAAAGCCAGGCGCTAGTTAGATGCACGAAGTGAAACAGTGTTATACATTAGTGATTTAGGTTAAGTTGATTGCAACAGTGTTGGTAGCTGCAGAGTCTACAACAGTAGTGATAGTTATAGCAACTGCAATACAGCCTCAACAGAAGCAGTGAATGAATTTAGTTAGTTTAGATTTGAATTATGAAAGTTTAATCTGGTTTATGTCATTGCTGCTATTGCTAGGTTTAGGGCTAGCTTCTGCTCTGAATCATCGATGAGTTTTGCGTTATCAATGGCTTGTTGATTTCAATCATCGGATTAGAGTATAGAGTGTCAAACTTAGTGTTAGGGTGCATGCGCTTAACTTTCACGTATTGCCTTGGTGAGAGTGCATCAGCATGCGACTCAAATTGCGAGAGCGGCACTCTGGGGGCATTCGTTTACTATATCTACCTCTCTGCGCGCTTGCGCTTCTTGGTGCCATGATTCAACAAGTTCACTGCTCTGCCTCTATTGCTCACGTTCGCAATGACCGCATTCTCAAGCACGCCAAACATCTCTGCAGTCAGCTTGATGAACTTGTTCTTATCCAGAGTCTTCTGCTTCTACCTGAACTCTAAACTGGCTTTGATGTTTGAGGGGAAGAACTCAGGCTTGACTGTATTGATGATCTATAACATAAGCAATGAAGCAGCATGTATAAACAGCAGTAGCAATAGGGAGAATAGTAGAAGCAGCAGCAGTAGTAATGTTAGCTACCCAAACTTACGTTGTAGAGTAACTGCCTGTTGACGGATCTGCCATCCTTGATCTCTGGCAGGTACTTGCAGATATCTGGCTCCTTCTTGATGTCGCTGAGAAGATTGATTACAGAGAGCTCGTTGAGCTTAGGCACGCTGATGATTCGCACCTCGTTGTTGCGCAGCACCTATAGTATGGTTAACTGTAATGCTTACTTTCTTCACACCAAGGAATATGCCCTGAATGTACTCCAACGTGCACTCCTGGTAAGGTGGCAAGTAGAACTAACCTACATGAGCTTGAATGAATCATGAGTGTTCTTACCCTAAGTGAGCAAGATAGAGTAGATGTCCTGCTTAGACTTCCCCAACCTGGCTAACTCATTCGATGGGACGGAGTATACCACCTGATCATCGATGGTTTCAGTGTTAATGATGTTCATTCGTGTTTGGCGGTCCCCACCCTTGACTTCCTCGTCGACATCGCTTGGGAACTCATGATAGGGATTGAAGCTTGAGACGCCACCTCCTGATCTCGAAGCATTACCTTGCTTCCTTGATGGTTCCGTTCTGAATTTAGAGTGTTAGCCATGACTGGGATTGTTGTTGAGGTATGTATCAATCTAGGTAACGTTCCTCACGAATTGTTGTGAGATCTAGTTGAAATCAGCTGAGTCCTCGTTAGCAATGTAGTTTGGCGAGTGGCCGCCGTGATCAAACGTCTGCTCTCTACTAGCCTCCTCAACAGGCTGCATCAGCGTATCGGTGCCTTATCCAGAGTAGTGCGCCCTTGAACCTGATATCTAAAGTTATAGCAGTTAGAGCCAGCATTGGTAAGTGGTATCAACATAAGAGATGATATGTAGTGTTTGCATGATGCAAGCAAGCATAGGCGTAGAATTCGATGAAATTAGTTAGAGTGGTTAGAGATAGATGTAAAGATAGACAGCTCCACTTACCTTGCCTCGAATCACGCCGAGATCCTTGATGGGCAAGCCATTCATAGTGCTACTTCCGAAGCTGCTCTGGAAGAATGAGCCTGTATTGGGCTGTGCTTTGCCACCACCCATCCCTGGCTGCGCCAGGGAGTGGGGGTGGGGGGCGTCCCTGATCTCCCCGTCTTCGATGTCGCCAGCCTTGTCTGGTACCTGCTGTTACGTGGAATCGTTGTTCATTCTTATTTACTAATAGAGGCGATTAAGAATTTAACTGAAACATCCAAATTCGATTAGTGTAGTATGAAATTAAAATACGTTATTAAGTTTTAATACGAAACTTGCAACTTCTCGATTGCGCAAAAGTTGAGAGCTGGCAGCGCCGGAGTGGAGTGGCTCGATCTTCATCACTACTGCTCACTACAGATGTTTCTTCATATCAGACTGTGCGTCTCATGCTGGTTCACTCATCTATCATACTGGATTCTCATGATTCGTACTGATAACTCATCTAGGATTTTCTCGAATTTTTGAAATAGATTTTGAAAAAATCAATTTCTCGAGAAAATCCTAGATGAGTTATCAGTACGAATCATGAGAATCCAGTATGATAGATGAGTGAACCAGCATGAGACGCACAGTCTGATATGAAGAAACATCTGTAGTGAGCAGTAGTGATGAAGATCGAGCCACTCCACTCCGGCGCTGCCAGCTCTCAACTTTTGCGCAATCGAGAAGTTGCAAGTTTCGTATTAAAACTTAATAACGTATTTTAATTTCATACTACACTAATCGAATTTGGATGTTTCAGTTAAATTCTTAATCGCCTCTATTAGTAAATAAGATTGAACAGCGATTCCACGTAACAGCAGGTACCAGACAAGGCTGGCGACATCGAAGACGGGGAGATCAGGGACGCCCCCCACCCCCACTCCCTGGCGCAGCCAGGGATGGGTGGTGGCAAAGCACAGCCCAATACAGGCTCATTCTTCCAGAGCAGCTTCGGAAGTAGCACTATGAATGGCTTGCCCATCAAGGATCTCGGCGTGATTCGAGGCAAGGTAAGTGGAGCTGTCTATCTTTACATCTATCTCTAACCACTCTAACTAATTTCATCGAATTCTACGCCTATGCTTGCTTGCATCATGCAAACACTACATATCATCTCTTATGTTGATACCACTTACCAATGCTGGCTCTAACTGCTATAACTTTAGATATCAGGTTCAAGGGCGCACTACTCTGGATAAGGCACTGATACGTTGATGCAGCCTGTTGAGGAGGCTAGTAGAGAGCAGACGTTTGATCACGGCGGCCACTCGCCAAACTACATCGCTAACGAGGACTCAGCTGATTTCAACTAGATCTCACAACAATTCGTGAGGAACGTTACCTAGATTGATACATACCTCAACAACAATCCCAGTCATGGCTAACACTCTAAATTCAGAACGGAACCATCAAGGAAGCAAGTAATGCTTCGAGATCAGGAGGTGGCGTCTCAAGCTTCAATCCCTATCATGAGTTCCCAAGCGATGTCGACGAGGAAGTCAAGGGTGGGGACCGCCAAACGCGAATGAACATCATTAACACTGAAACCATCGATGATCAGGTGGTATACTCCGTCCCATCGAATGAGTTAGCCAGGTTGGGGAAGTCTAAGCAGGACATCTACTCTATCTTGCTCACTTAGGGTAAGAACACTCATGATTCATTCAAGCTCATGTAGGTTAGTTCTACTTGCCACCTTACCAGGAGTGCACGTTGGAGTACATTCAGGGCATATTCCTTGGTGTGAAGAAAGTAAGCATTACAGTTAACCATACTAAAGGTGCTGCGCAACAACGAGGTGCGAATCATCAGCGTGCCTAAGCTCAACGAGCTCTCTGTAATCAATCTTCTCAGCGACATCAAGAAGGAGCCAGATATCTGCAAGTACCTGCCAGAGATCAAGGATGGCAGATCCGTCAACAGGCAGTTTCTCTACAACGTAAGTTTGGGTAGCTAACATTACTACTGCTGCTGCTTCTACTATTCTCCCTATTGCTACTGCTGTTTATACATGCTGCTTCATTGCTTATGTTATAGATCATCAATACAGTCAAGCCTGAGTTCTTCCCCTCAAACATCAAAGCCAGTTTAGAGTTCAGGTAGAAGCAGAAGACTCTGGATAAGAACAAGTTCATCAAGCTGACTGCAGAGATGTTTGGCGTGCTTGAGAATGCGGTCATTGCGAACGTGAGCAATAGAGGCAGAGCAGTGAACTTGTTGAATCATGGCACCAAGAAGCGCAAGCGCGCAGAGAGGTAGATATAGTAAACGAATGCCCCCAGAATGCCGCTCTCGCAATTTGAGTCGCATGCTGATGCACTCTCACCAAGGCAATACGTGAAAGTTAAGCGCATGCACCCTAACACTAAGTTTGACACTCTATACTCTAATCCGATGATTGAAATCAACAAGCCATTGATAACGCAAAACTCATCGATGATTCAGAGCAGAAGCTAGCCCTAAACCTAGCACTAGCAGCAATGACATAAACCAGATTAAACTTTCATAATTCAAATCTAAACTAACTAAATTCATTCACTGCTTCTGTTGAAGCTGTATTGCAGTTGCTATAACTATCACTACTGTTGTAGACTCTGCAGCTACCAACACTGTTGCAATCAACTTAACCTAAATTACTAATGTATAACACTGTTTCACTTCGTGCATCTAACTAGCGCCTGGCTTTCCCCATTGCGCTAACATTCCTAACATTCCCTTCACACTACAACAGTGCTTTAAATTCTAATTCCCCCTTTATTAATTATTATTACTAAACTAAAAACCTCCTGCAGCGCAACCATGGAACAGCTGAACCAGCGCCTACAAGCCAGAGAGCCACTCAAGCTGCGCTTCATGTACCAGCACAACACGCCCAACGCCTACGAGGTGCAGGTGTACCGCAAGCGCAAGTATCTGCAGCAGGACGACGCGTTCGAGATCGACAACCACAAGGGCGACCTCTACTGCAAATGCGAGGAGTTCAGCATCAGGGTTAAGCCCGGAGCCGAGTTCTCCCTCGTAGTACCTTCCTCCAATCATGAACCTGTAAGAGTGCTGATCACTCCTGCTGGTGGCGAGTCCTACATGCTAACCAGCGAATGAATGAGTATGAGAGCTGCTGCTGAGAAGATTACCAGTATTGCCCATAGAAGGCAGCGCCCTGATTGGACCTCCCGATCCCTAGTTACTTTGATTTAAACTTCACTCTATTAAACACTCTAATCACTCTATAACTTCACTCTCACTTTATTAATCTATAATTTAATTCTTAAAACTTAAGATCGCTGCGATCACGAAAGCTGCTGCTGCAAGCTACCATGCTGCAGCTGTCTCGCTACTGATGCTTGAATGCCATGAATCTACTGTTACTCCTTGCTTGAAGACCCCATCTGCATGAACGACTGCGACGCTGTCGACACCCTGCATGTTTACTGGAGCTACAAGCTCCTTACTACTCTGCTTTCGCACTTCGTGCATGTGCGCTGTCTACACTCTGCATGTAAGTATACTCCTATGCTTCATTCGCTCTCTTTAGTGCTTATAACTGCCTATCTTCGCTAACAGTGCTGCAGCTAGCGTAAGCTGCGTGTACTTCATGGTCGCTTCACTACTCAACAGCGCTCTACAAGCTTGGTAAGCATCATTACTTGATTCTCATTCTCATTACAGCAAATGTCGTGAACCATCGGAAGTCGGCAGGCGACGGCGCTTTCGCGCTTATCGACAAGGAGAGTTTTGTGTTGAGAGAGGGAGGGCGAAGAAACGAGTGGAAGCACAAGGGGCTCTTCAAGAGTGGTGAAGATGCACGAAGTGTCGGTCTGGGAAGCTGTCGTTGAGTGGTGCTGCAAGCGAACTACAGTGCTTTGGTAGCTACTTTTGTCTTGCAACATACTTTGGCAACACTAAACAGTAAGTAGAATTCAACCAAAATCCAAAAACTTTCGCCTCGATTTTAACGAAATTTACCCATAGGGTTTTGGGGTTTACACTTTGCTCAAGACGACATCAAACTATACAAAGTCAAGTCGTTACCTTAAACAGCTATTTCTGAGAAATACTTGGGTATGAGGTTTGGAGAAACTTAAGTGAGAGGCATTTAATAACTGAAGTAAAAACTAAAAACTTTAATAATCGCTGATTTCAAAAACTTTCAAAGATTTGGGTTTTAAACTTTGAATCATCAAGATTTTGCAATGATAACAGCTGATCGTATGCCCAGACATAAGCTGAGCTCAGACCAGCTTGGGGAGAAAGTTAAGAAAAGCAAACCAGACAACCCTACACCCTAACAATAATAAAAGAATAAATATAAGAATAATCTAATCAAACATAATCCTTTTGATTGAAGTGGGGCTTTCACCCACTTGACCCCTCTAAGTTTGCCTATACTTTGCAGGGAGTTTCACCCCAGCTTCTCTCTATACTTGACCTAAAATGTTAAAAATGTTGATTTTGATTGGGCTTCCACCAATCTTGCCTCTAAGCTTGACCTATAGTTGCAGGGAGTTTCACCCCAGCCTCTCTCTCTGCTTGACCTAAAATGCCTAAAAAATGATTATTAAAAAAGTTGATGGTGCTGGAGCTGAATTGTGGGGCTTCCACCCACACTGCCTCTCTACCTGACCTATAGCGTTGCTGGGAGTTCCACCCAGCATCTCTCTCTACTTGACCTATAATTCCTATAAATAATTAATAATATTACAAATCATACTTAAGTAAGTAAATTTCCAAAATTTGGAACTTTTCTAGAATTTTCTAAACTTTTTGTAGAAATTTTGGAAAAAATCGGGGTTTATGTTGCGATAGTTGAATGTGATTATGATAATTTGAGATGAAGCTGTAGCTTGAATTATTTCTTTAGTATTTCAACTCAACTTACTAGTGTCGTTCTTTACCTGCTTTTTTAAACTTTGCTTTGACTAGTAAAATTATTCGATGATTTTAGATTAAAACCCAGTAATCCTAAGCTGCTGTAAGTAGTCCCCCCCAAAGGTGCTGGGGTACACACCCTGACGGCCGAAGTGACGTAAGACCTCTCAGGCTGTACCCTCGCCGGGTCTCTGCAGGGCTGTTGCTGGTTGTGGCTTACTACTTGAAGTTTTGACCTAAGACTTAAGAGCTGGTCTGAGCTCAGCGAAACTATACTATGCTTGTTTGTTAGTGCTGGTAACTGGTAAGTGCTATTCACCTCCTTAACCTAATATAGGCGTCCTCTATGCGTGCTTGTTTCAATTTATTTCAAAACCCCGAAACCCCTTCGTACATGGAATCGCTGTCGAACTCTATAGGTTTCAACGAATAGTCAGCTAAGAGTCCTTCTCATCACAGTTTCTCATCGCAATCGATACGTTAACTATGGGTTTCTCTGCAATCAAAGGAGTACGAGAGATCAAGCAGAGAGTGCTGAAGCCATAGGAGAAGACTGCAGTGAAGTGGACATCGGCCGTGCTGGGCATCAACTTCCCCTCCAATCCTAAACCAACGAAACTCTCTAACACCTCAGGCACTCTCCTCAACAATCGCTAGTAATCAAGACTAGACCAGCCTAAGCTCCAGAACAGGAACAGCACCTGGAAGTTTTCCACCAGCTCTCCAGAGTCCAAACTCGATATCAATCTTTGCAAAGTTAGGCTGGAAATCTTACACTTAGGAACAGCGTATCTTGGGTTCGAGAGGGGAGAGCATTGCTGCCACTCCTGTGAAA
>ARYC01010328.1:0-25932 GCA_000711775.1 Oxytricha trifallax | reverse complement strand
GCTCCTAATAATGTTTAATTATTTTAGGAGGTCCTCCAAATAAAGTTCAAACATTATTAGGAGTTAAATTTTAAGGTTAAAACTTAATTAGGAGCATATTAAATTTAAAAATGTTTAATAACTTTACCTCCAAATTAAGTTCAAACTTGATTTGGAGGACCTCCTAGAGAAACAAAACTTCATTAGGAGTACTTTAATTTACTAAAATGTATAAAATTCTAATAAAATATGTCAACTTACAGTCCCTTATGGTTAATTAATTTTCTTACCTCTCTGCAAAGAATCTACCAGAGTGTCATATACTCTACTTTAATAGTTTATCAAGGTAGATTTTATCATTATTATTATAAAATATATCAGCAAACTAAAATGAGCGCTAAACATTTGAGAAGAGCGGCATTACTTGGGTAAAGTCAATAAAAATTATCATTCCAGCAACCTAGAAAAGTAGAGACCAGAGACGCTTGTACTCAGTGGGAGCCTACTTATGACAACTTAGACCATTCTAGCTTTGAGATTTAAATATAAGTTAAGTAGGAGGTTATTAAAGAAGCTGTGCAGATTGAAGAGGAGGTTAAACAACCCGCCATAGAACATTAATAAATACCAGCCAAAATTGACTATTAATGCAAAGAATGCAATAAAGTTTTCCCTTACAAGTCAACTTATAAGAGACTACTTGAGAAATATACACAACGATATGCCAAGGTTATATCTCAAGCATTAAAAGAAAGATGGGAAGTATGTCTGTGAGTTCTGTGAGAAGCCATATTCTCATACTAGAGACCTTAAAGTGCACTTAAAGAAAAAGCATAATCAAAGTTTTGTCTTTATTCATGAACCCACTGGGAATAGATTCCTCTAAAAAAGAAGATCAAGAAACCCAGTGGAGTCTCTTAGAGTTGAATTGTAGAAGTAAGTCAAAATGATGAAAGCAGTCAAGAACTTTCCAGTCTCTGAGATCAATAAAATCATGGTTAAAATAGAGGCATGAAGATTCCTATATTAAAAATTATTGACTTAGATTCTTGCCTAGAGAGCTACCTCATTCTTGAAGATAAAATAGAGAAGAGAGTCATTACTGTCGACTAATATGCTTAGAAGATATATCCATTCAATTACTTCCTTGCTGATGACAAGTTTAAATGGAATTTGCTAATGAGTATTATGCTCTTTAAAAGGCAAAGTTCAATGAGTGCAGGCATATCATCTAGCTTGATGCTATTTTATTTGGTAAAGATCATGTAGCCTTCAGGCTTCCTTTACTTAATGACTTACAGAGAATTCTTATCTGACAATAGATGTCAGAGATAAATTGGCTAGATAGTATAGCAGATAGTTGAGGGGGTTGACGAGCTTCACAAGCTAGGTTATGTACATAGAGACTTAAAGCCAGAGAGCATCATGATGAACTTTCAGCCTCTTAGAGTTTATATTATTGACTTCAACAGAGCTCAAAGAGTGCAAGCCTCTGCATAAGGAATGTATACGGCACTCCTGGATATTCCCAGAGAGAGAGGATTGGAGAGATGGAACACTTAATGGGATATCTGGGCTCTAGCAGTAATAATTATAGAGAGCGACATGCCAAGAAACGATTACTTTAGCTGCAGGGTGAGAGAGATTCTATGCAGAGAATCAAACAATATCTTGATAAAAATAAAAAAATGGAGGTCTCAGAGAACTTGCATACTCAACTATTATCAAGCCAAGCTAAGAGAATTAACAAACAATAGAAGCAATCAAACATCAACTTAGAAAGATAAGATTCAGAGAACTGCCACATGACTCTAAGCTTATGTTTGTGTGAAGTATTTTAGAAACTCGCTTGTTATACTCACTTAAATTACTAATATTTAAACATTAAACCCCTACATAAACCTTATTAAAACCCTAATAAAGTATGCGCTAATAGTCTACTTTTATCAATCAAAAACTCAATCAAACTACTGAAAGGGTTTTGGGGTTTTGAATGTAGCAGGATGCTATAGTCTACAGATTTGAGTTTTACTCACCACATTTTTTATTTTTGGCACATTTGGCACAAGCATTTCATCAAATTTCCGTGTATTATAAAGAGATTTGGACTTATGCCCGATTTGGCAGTAGGTTTATGGCGAAACCTGATTCTTGATTCTCTATATTATTAATTTATCAAACTAATTAATTAGACTAATTTTAAAAATACGTTTAGTGAAATTTGGCACATTTGGCAAGTTTGGTATTTGCCACCTTCAGTTTCCAAGATACCGCTAAGTATAGGCAAATGATTATTATTACGATATTATAGTATAAATATAAAAATAATTGGGGAAGACTGCTATTTATAAATCTTCAGCATATAGACAAATTGTAAACTTTCTTATCTAATTTAATGAACAAAAGAGTTTCACATTTTTTCGAGGATTACTATCCTTTTGGTATTGAAAATTCTTAGCCAGTTATCTAGCAACTTAAAGATACAAAGAATCTAGCATGTGAATGTGTATAAAAATTAAGATGATCAGCGTATCTACCTTGAGATATTATTCTTTGACGCTTTCAAAGGTCTTCACAGGAGCAATTTCTAATAATCAGGTGGAATAGGCACTATAGCACTCAAAAAGCTTGGAATAAATATAAAATCTATAGAAGATAAAGAAATTAAAGACATACTAGTAAATCCCAGAATGTAATTCAAATCGCTGGGGGCAACAATAATTTTAATGCGATAAAAAGCAGACTAAGTTTATCCAGTTATATATCCTCAATTACATTGAAAAAACTATAAAATATCGATAGAGAGGCATTTCAGGCAAGATTCTATTTGGTTGATTTAACCAATGTGATTAAACACAAAGGCAAAAAATTCTATTCAATTGGCAAAAAACTTCTTGGAGAGATTAGATGAGGAGAGAACAGCATTCTCAAGAAGGCAATATGAGCAGAGAGGTCAGCAAAATACTAGAAATTCTTTAAGATTAGTGAAAATCTTTTCTAAACGTAAATTAAATTAGTCTATTTAATGCACAACTATTTCATACATACTTCATTAAACTGTAATATCGTAATAATAATCATTTGCCTATACTTAGCGGTATCTTGGAAACTGAAGGTGGCAAATACCAAACTTGCCAAATGTGCCAAATTTCACTAAACGTATTTTTAAAATTAGTCTAATTAATTAGTTTGATAAATTAATAATATAGAGAATCAAGAATCAGGTTTCGCCATAAACCTACTGCCAAATCGGGCATAAGTCCAAATCTCTTTATAATACACGGAAATTTGATGAAATGCTTGTGCCAAATGTGCCAAAAATAAAAAATGTGGTGAGTAAAACTCAAATCTGTAGACTATAGCATCCTGCTACATTAACATAACTGTAAGCACAGTAAGCATAATTTGATCTGTAAGACTCTGTAATTAGTGGCAGTTAAGTATTTGAATATTTAATATCTGGATTTTATTTTTCAAATTCCCCGATTCAATTATATTTTAACAATACTAGGATAAGTATTTGCATTTTATATCATTAAATTTGAATAAGTTATGATATTAAGAATTTGATAATAGATTGACGCAGAGGTTTATAATATGACGTTTATCTATAAACTATGATATTTCATTGTTTAATTAATCATTTATAAGTATTCTTTTATTTAATGATTAAAATAAAATTATATTTGCTTCCAAGTTTTATTGTCTGAATATGATATCTTAAAGAATTATTAACTTAATGTTATTTCTTCACAACTAAGGGGCTTCTGCTTTCTTGCCTCGTGCCTGGATCTACGTCTTGAACAAAAGCATGCTCTGATATAAACAATTAAAATTCAATTATCTATAGTATTCTTTATTAATTACTAATTGTCAATTTTTTTAAATAAAATTAATTGATAGAATAAATATTAAGATAGAAATCAGGATGTTTCTTTCTAGCTTCAATGAATTAAATTCTTTTGCCACTTAAGCCCTAATTCTCTCTGGTTTAAATGCCTGAATCACAAGCTTCTTAGTTTGTCTGATTGAACTCTGGTTTCCTTGCAGGGGCTTGACAAGGAATGGTTTAAATAATTTTATGCTATGATATTTAAGCCTTATTTCTCACATTATATAAACTTAATTGAAAGGCAACTTAGAGTAGTCTGTGATTATTGGATCAGTTGAGGTTATCTAGTCAGCCTTCAAATTAGCATTGGATGGGCATGGGACAAAGCTTCATAAGCTGCAATCTTTAAGTCACCAATTAACGACTCTAAAGTCTTCTTTCTCCCAAATACTCTTAAGAAATTAACTACTAAATTTGTGAAATGATTGTGAATAATGTTATTATGTGGTATCTAATCAAATAATATATAATTCAAATTTGAAAATTATATAAAATGTGACTTATAAGAGATAAATTTAGGGAAGAAGAAACTTCAGGGCATAGAGTCATGCTGATGAAGGGGGTCATGAAATAAGCTTCCTCGTAGGCAATAGCAAAGTCATCATGAGCCACACCTGTGGCCATACCCACACAGTATCCTTAGACTAAATAGTACAGAGGCTTCTCAAGAGTTGCATAAGCCATAGTATAGTCAACTATGAAACAATAATATTTAATGAGTTGTTTAGAATATTTTGCATAATAATTTATACAACTTTTATTGGATAATTTATATTAAAGTTTTAACCATGAAATGGATTCTTTAATCAGGAGTTTCATTGGAAATATCATCAGAATTAAGTTAAAATTATTATTGATTGCATAAAACACAATATAATTGTTTCATCAGTTAATGTTTTATTTTTTATAATTAATATATTAAAATTAGCTTCTATTACGTTGAACCCACTGGAGAAGTTACCTCCAGCACCATATACAAAGACCACCTTAGCATTATCATCAGAGTTGGCTTGACGATGAATTTGAGTCATTTTTCCATACATCTTTCTTGTCATTGGATTTTGCGTTTAGGGTTGTTATTTATTGATTGAATTTTTTATTAAAAAGTTAATATATTGCTAATAAAATTGATACGTATGAAATTCAAATTTATTGAATATGAGATAGAATATTAAATTTTATTACTAACAATAATATTAATGTGAAAGACGCCTTCTTAAGTAAGTCTGTAGATAATATTTAAATCGATTATATATTTTAAGATAATTAATAAGAGTTTAGTTTAAAATTGAATATAATTCAATATTTTCCTCTTCTTTGAATCCCTCAGGAAGGGCAACAGTTGATGATGCTGATTGCATTTTTAATTAAATTGATAAAGATATTATCTCAAATTATAAATTTCTTTTTTATACATCAAAAGATATCTCTATAAATACTAATATTTATTTTGTATAATCTTTTGTTATGAAAAGCATACACAATAAGTTTAAATAATTTATTAGAAATTTAAAAATAGATTTAAATGATATTTATTTAGGTAGATGAATATATATAACTTAAATTAAGATGATATTTTGTATGATTTAAGATTTTTTGATGAGTAAATTTAATGTCACCCACCCTCATATTTAAACATAATCACATATACTGAGCTGGTTAGTTCTGATTGAGGTTACTAGGTGCAGGGGCCATGTTTTATTGTTGATTTAAAACTTAAAAATTTTGTTGTTGTTAAGAGGAGTCTTAAACGCCATAATACATATTCACCTTAGTTGATAATTAAGTTTTAAAAATAGAGTAGAATTATGTCATATATAATCTGGTTATTTTTATGAAAGCTTTTAAATAAGCAAGTATTTTAGACTGGGTAGGCAGCACCTTATGGTTGAGCATAACCATAGTACACAGGGTAAGGAGCAGCTTAACCACCATAAGGAATTTATTAATTCTGGGGGTAACCTAGCTAGTAGAAGGCATTTGGGTAAGTTAGAGATTAATTGCTAACAGCTAGACCAATAAGTGATGCTCCAGAGGGTGTATCTCTGATACCATTAACTAACAATCTTTGGTTGTCTTAGGCGTTTGGTCTAGAAGCTGGATTGTGGATTTCTTATTTGTAATTATATTCAAAATAGTACAAATTAATGCAAAATATTTTCTGGGCATAATACGATTTTCAATTAATTGAGATAATTCAAAGGAATTAAAATTCATATTGATGCATGTGTCAATTGTCTTGATTTCTGATAACAGTAAGGGTAGTCTACCTTTTTCTACACAAAACTACGATGCATCCCATAATTGTGAAGAAACACAATGCTGAGAAGAATATTATGAGGAATATAGCCTAGGCTTCCAACTATGATTTGCAAATGTGTCCAGAACATTTATAGCTCTCACAATCATTTTTTTAATCATGGATTAAAATATTATCTCAGAAAGTATTATAATTTTTCAATTTAATATGAAATTACTTTGCTTTTTAATAATTATTGATTAGAGATCCTTGGAGCAATAATAACTTCCATTGCAAGTATCATAGTTATAGTATGTTTAAGGTGTACTTTAACCACTGTATTAATCATAATAGAAGTAGGTGTAGGTCTCTGAACCTGAACAGGCTTGAGTAGCCATAACCAAAGAAGATAGCACAGTTAGAATCAAGGAATTTATAGATGAAAATGGATTGGAGATCATCGATGGAGTAGAGAAGTAATTTCTCATTTTTTCTATTAATAATTATAATTAAAATATTAAAATAGTCATTGAAATCATTATTGAGAGGATAAGTTAAGAATCTATTCTGCAAAATAACTATAAATATTTTTATCAGAAAATAAATTCTAATATTTAATCTCAATTTAAAATATAATATTTAAACTAAATATTCATTTGAGGTTGTTAAGAACTTTAATTGTAAAAATGTGTATGACCTTATTTTTAAAGCTTATAGACTATAGTTGATTAGAAAATACTTAATACATTATAGATAAATATTTATATTATTAAAATGCAACATTTATTAAGCAATTATTTAATTTTCTAATCAATAAAGTAGTTTTATATTTAAAATAATTGCTCTTTGAATATATTTACTATAAGTTTTTGGTTTTTAACATACTTATATTAGTTGAAATTCTTTTGCATAAATTTCCACACATAATTTTCGTAATATAAGGCAACTTCCGTACTCTATTTAATTATAGTAAATTGTGAGCTTGATAACTAACTATTAAATATACATTAATCAAAATTTGATTGGCAATTTAAAATGTTTAGGAGTTTGATAATAAAAGGAATATCAACAAAATAGAAAGATTTATAATTCTAAGTCATGAAAAACAAAAATGCAATATCTCTTCATAGTTTAATTACTAAAAAGAGACATTTAATTCATATAATTTCAAGGTTTTTTCAGGCTTTATCGAGGTGATTAAGTATAAATAATAAGTCTTAATGAGAGTATATGCGAGGAAAAAGATCAGTTTAAGACAAATAGTATAAAGATTTACTATTTAAGTTGCAATTAGGATGTGTTTTATATTTTAATAAATAGTATAACACTCTTGTATAAGAGATTTGCAATTGAAATATAATTAAACTCAATTTTTATTTGGATTATGTTTATATTAGATTTATCTGACTTAAGAATCAAATCTATGCAATTCTTATCATAAGTAAAACCCAGAAATTGCGAATTTATATTTTTCATTTTTAAAACTTTCCTAATTTCTCTGCTAACCCTAATAAAACTCCAATCATAACCTATAAATCAAATCACGAAGCATCTTTCTTAGGAGTTTTGGTTTATTTATTTTAAAATTTCAATAATTTTTACCCTAAATCAACCAATTTATTTTCAATAATTTATTCTTAGGGAGGAAGTTTACTAGCCTGTCTTATAATAAAATATCCTTGAATAAATTTCTGGCTTATAAGATAAATTTTAAAAAAATTAAGGTTATATTAAGCTAAAAATAACCATCTTCCGTATTAACTTAATTTTTATAAAAAAATATTCATTACTAATAAAGTTATCAATTTGTTAAAATTTCTATTTACTTATCTTATTTTTTTCAACATCAAAATAGTCGTTTGTTTCTCTTGAATGACAATTACCCACCAATTCTTGTTAAAGACTATTATATTTACATATAAGTCCAAAATTTACTAATATCTTATCAGATATGACTAATTTTTCTACCATATATTTGATTTTTGTATTTTAATTTTAAATACTATTGATTATTATAATTTTCTTTTTAGAATCCTGAATCTAAATATCTTAACACTTTGCCTTTCTATATAGTGTAAGACAAGGTGTAAAAGAATATTTACTTGAATTTTTTAAAGTAGAAAAGAGTACCCTCTTATTATTTGAAGGGTTATAAAAGTAATAGATTTATTGTATTAAGAAAAAATAAAAATGCTAATATTATTAAAAAATTATAGGCCAGGAAACTTACTCCCCTTAAATTTTTATATTTAGTAGTTTCAATTATTAAAACATACTTGACAATATAATATTGAATAATTTGGTTTTAAAAGATAACTTCATTAGTAAGTCAATAAAAAATGTTTAAAAAATAAAATTTCTCAATATTTTTTTCTTATTTAAATTAATTGGGAAATTCAACAATTAATGAACATAAATTAAATATTTCTACTTGATAAGATATTTTTTTAATTATTAATCTTTAATTTAAGTTATTGCTAAAGTATAATTGATTTGGGAAATTAAATTATAAATTAAATTAAAATAAAATATTGGTAGTTAACTTTGTCCAAATCTAGACAATATGGTACTCTTTCGATAGAGAATTCAAATTCAGCTGGACTTTACTATTGGCGGTACGACTTTATTTCATCCCTGGAGCGAGATAACGTTACTTTAATTTTGACATTAAATTTAGTACACAAATCACCCAAAATTAAAGTAACGTTATCTCGCTCCAGGGATGAAATAAAGTCGTACCGCCAATAGTAAAGTCCAGCTGAATTTGAATTCTCTATCGAACAAGTACCATATTGTCAGGGTTTCCAGAAAGTTAACTGCCAATATTTTATTTTAATTTAATTTCCCAAATCAATTTATACTTTAGCAATATCTTCTTAAAACCCCATTAGAGAAATAAGACTTGAATTTTAATTAAGATATAATTAATCCATTCTTAATATAAATTATTTAATTATTATAAAGAAATTGCAAGTAAATCTATAATATTTGCTTGAAAATGATTGAATATTCAAGTCATTATCTTTGTACCTTTGCTGGAGTTTGATTCTGATAAAATAAGGCTTCATTTCCTATCGTTGTCCAGAAGGGCCTATGATTATGGGGTCTGCCAAATATTTCAGCGTATTTTTGGTTAGGCAATAATTGTTCCACGTATTCGTACAATTTTAATTTGGCTTCAAACTTACTAATCTTACTGGAAATATAATAATCTTATCTACGTTGTGTGTTAAGGTAATCTTTTTAAATTCACTGAATTTATTTTCCGGTCTTACATCTACACAAAACTCAGTTATTTGTCTCATATAAAATCCTATTCCTCTATTTAAAGTCTTGTCGTTATTTAGTTTTACCCTCGTGACTAGTTCTGCTCTCTTGTATCCTATTGATTTGAGGTATTCAAGGTATGCCTCTAGCTTTGAGTTTGCGATCCAAATAAATAAGTGTCTGTTTTATTAAAGTCTTTTAATTAGTATGTTTCTGAATATTTCTACATCTTTCATGATTTAATAGCCCAGTTTACATGCTGTATCATCCCAAGGTGGATCCATTACTATAGCGTCAAACAAGTTTCCTAATTCATTTCTTTTGTGGTCTTAGTAAATTTAGTTCCACATATCTTGATTTTTTATACATCCTTGGTATTAATAGCTATTATTATTATATCTTCTAAAGCCCCATTTGTATTTTGTTTAAACTTACTATCCATGATTTATTCTGTCTCTATTATCAAGAGGAATTTAAGCAATTCGTTTCAAGTATTATTTTGACTGTAACTTTTTTAGTAACTTCTCATCTCTTCTTTTAGGATCTTCAAATTTTACTTGAATTTGTTCTTCTTTCTCTTTTATTTTACCATTGAGCTACTCATTTTCTATTTTTAAATTCTCAAATTATTCATTGATTACTTTTAGTACTTCACTTTAAACTTAATCCAATTTCAAATCTTTTTATTGAAAAAATTCAGTGCTTATGCTTAACTTCAGCTATAACTATTTTACCTGGTTTTTTAAGAGCTACACTTCTTTTTCTTTTTGTTAAAGTAACATTCAATTATCACGTTTCTTTTATTTTCCTAAAAGAGAATCTTAATTATTTCTTTGTTTTTTTTTTGTTAAGATTGCCACATTTTTATTTAACTTTTATTCACATAATCCTTTATTTTTCTCATTTTTGCATCAATACTTCTGAATATTTCTCTCCAGTCAATCAACGTATACTTGTTTGATTAATTGTGGCTAATATATCTATTTTCCCTGAACCATTTCTAAAATTGGTTAAAGCTATTAAATTTGAATTTCAAAGCCTAAATTTCTTAATTTGTTAAATCAAATTTTTTCTTCAAAATTTTATTGTACTTCTTTAAGTTTATACCTTTGAATGTTTTTGATTATTAACAAAGACTAGTATTAATTTATTCAATATTTTATTGCTATTATTAATCTGGCTTCTGGATTGATCAAAGATTTTAAACTGAAAAATTGTATTGAGGTTACACTTAATTTTAGTGTTGCAAGTTAGGTTGATTTTAATTGCTTAATTAATTTTATTTCTTATCATCATCATTGAAAGAGATTTCATCATAATCATTGTTTAGTTAGATCTGCTAATCGTACTCAAATTCTAGAATTTCTGATTGATTAGAAATATCATCCCAATCACTTTAACTGCTATAAGAGTTTTCAATTTCCTATTATCCTTATTTCTATTAATTTTAAATGAAAGTATCTTAGGTCTTAGCCTCAATTAATTCAGTATCTAGTTTAGATTATTCAAGCAACTCAAATAAGAAGTTATTTATATCGAAATAATTTTAGATTTTATGATTGAATCTATTAAGGATAAATATTTCACTCTTTATCTTTTTATGATTCAACTGATTCAAATGTTTAATTAATTTATTTATTTTAAAATAAATATGCTTGGGATAATTTTTTTATATTATAGGTTTATTATAATATATAAGTCAAGAATTTAATCGTTTTTGTAATCTTCCTATAAATTTTGTAGCTATTCTACTCTAACTTTTATTTTTAGCTTATTCAACAAAATTTTCAGTTTTCATCTTTAAATTTAGGAAATCAATAATAAGAATGCTGGAATATTCAAAGTTTTTGAAAAATTATAAATATTTAAAAATAGCTATAGAGAGATTATATTATTTCTGGGTTTTTATAATTAATTATTTATAAATAACAAATAATCAAATCAACTTCATTAAAGACTCTTACGGATATTTTATTTATCCTTCATCTTAATTGATGAGGAGTCCTTACTCTTATAGGAATCAATATATATATATGATTTCTTCCAATCATTTTGATTAGGATAGAGTAAATAATTCAAAGAATTACTAATAAATAATTCTTTATGCAAATACAGAATAAATTCATCAAGATTTTTAAAGAATTTCAAAATAAATGATAAAAAGAAATCAAAGATATGTCTTTTGAGTAAACTCATGATAAGTAAAACTATTATAGTATTATAAATCCTTAATTAAGTAAAACTATTTTAGTATTATCAAATCCTTAATAAGTCAGAGAGTAGTAAAGGGAATTAGAAAGATATTAAGCACAAATAAAATATTGGTTACTTAGTTATTAATTAAGATTTTTATTTACAATATAAACAAGTTAATATTTTCACATTCAAACAACTAGACTTAATAATCAGAAAAACAAAGAAAATATTGATAGCATGTTTTTCAAAGATTAGGACAAAAAGTTCGAATTATAATAGAAAATTCCGTACCAATCTTACATTAGCCACTCAAAATATGCCTCAGAGATGTTGATATTAAGAGTAAACTATTTGAGACTTTTCAATGATTCGTTCTTGTTAATATAAAAAGCATATTCTTTGAGCATTGTTCAAATAAATGTGACAATGCACTATCATGAAAATACATAATATATAAATAAGACAAATGTTTACATTAAAATTTTTTATTTCAGGAAGGCTATTGACTTACACAAGTTTTGATTTTAAGCCCTTAATGTTTATTCAATACCACAATAGAGGGCCAGCATTATTTGAGAGTGAAATGCTAAAAAGAAAGTTTTATGTAAATATAAGAAGTTTAATGATTTGCTTACAATAGGTTTTCTATAAAAGGATCCTATTGAATTAATTAATCATTCAACTTTTATAGGTGTTTTTTGAATTGTAAATATCAAAAATCAAATTAATTGAGATTATTATTTTAAAGTTAAAAATTAGCTACCAACAAATAATGTACTATTAAATTTGAAAAAATTAAAATTTAATTTTATGCTACTCTAGGGGTAATACATTTTAATGGACATAGAATATAAAATCAAATGGTTCAAGATTAAATTTTTTATAGCATAAAAATATAATAATCAGATTCCTGATAAGTTGACGACACTGTGCTGAACTCTCCAATGGCTCATATTCCTTAAAGTGACAGAAAATACAAGGCACTATTCAATGCTGAGTGAAATGAATCTTAGACCCACGAAAAATTTAGAGAGGTGTAGTAACTTGCAAGAGACTTCATAGTTTAAATACTAAAAGTGTTTCGTAAAAAAATGGGAAATTCAATAACTTACCTTGACTGATTTTAAAATTATTACCCTATTTTTTATTTTAAGTCCTTCTTAATATAAGCGAACAACTTTTCAACAGGAGACTGATAAGGTCCTAGAAATGCGATTGGAATTTTATGAATTGTGAACTTTTGCTTCAATATCTTACTCCGATGATATGCAGCATTATTTAACATTATTATTGACGAGGTTCTCCAATTTTTGTCAATAAGTTCAAGCTCAATCACCAGCTTCATTATAAAATTCCAAACTGTTAGACTATTATTGTTTCCACGATTTACACTAAAATACACAGCCCCTTTCGAACTAATCCCTCCTATAATATTTACAGCCTTAATCCGCTAAAACTTTGAGCGATAGCAGTTTCTCTCTAAAGCTGACAACCCTCTTCTTGGATTTTCAGTCCATTTTATGCTGCTTTCGTCAATATTTATAATATTTGGACCTTTGTTCAGTATCCTTAAAAGGTTATGGGCAGCGCACTATCTTTAGAGGATTTTTGGGCAGGATTTGTTCGTTTATCAATGGTATTGATTTTTTGTAGCTAAGCTTTAGATGCTACTTCACGAATTTTCTTAACCAACTCTCGGATACATTGAGTTTGAATCTATCAATAAGATTATTCCTTAGATCTTTAAGAGTAGCTATTCTTTTGGCCGCGGAGAGATAGAATCAAATGTAGTCTTTTAAAGTATTTGGAATCTTTTTTGTGACAGTTTCTTCAAGCTCATTCAAACTTTACTTTTGATAATTGAATGCATTAATAGCCTGCGTTACTCTATATTTAGATACTTTGAAACGCTATTAAATCACTGCTCTTTAACACTTTTATTCAAAGTACATTTGCCTTATCTTCTTGTCCAAGTTTACTTGTTTTACAAGAATTTTTTTATGGTTAATTTGACTAACATCTGCTTAAGATACAGTTTTACAATCAAGTTTAAATGATGCCATTTGATTTTCAATTTATTTTGATTCCAGTTCAACCGATTTAAGACCTTAGTCAACATACTCGCTCACTTAAGACTTTAAATCCTAAACTGAAAATTTTACTTCTTTCACTTTTAGTTAGTGAGTGATAAGATAGTGCATAATATCTTTCTGGCAATCTGAGTATTAAACAGGTGTTAGACATCCGATTGAGTCAGCTTCAAATTACTTTTATATTACCTATTCTCTTGGGTCAAGAATTTCATGGTTAAAGCTTTCAATAAAAGAGTTCTAGAGTATCATCTTCTCCGATTCTTCAAACATCGACTAAGTCCAGCTCTCAACGATGTCCTCTTCTCTTACAAAACGGCTTGACAGCAATTAAGTCGAACATCCACTATTATTTTTTAATACAATCGAGTCCTTTGAGATCAAACTGGATTCCTCCTCATCTTGCTCAGAAGATGATCCGCTTTGCAATTCGCTTGTAAGATTGAAGTAATCCATAATTGATTGCTTATTGAACATTCTTGGCTTATGTAGTTTTAATTGCTTACGAAGTAAATATAATTTCAGGGCTAAAATTTTTCTTCTATATAGTATCCTTCACGATGAAAATATTTATACTTTTCTAATAATAACTATTATAATAAATTAATAAAATAAATAGACAACAATTCTAACAAGAGAAAACACAACGTAACCTTAAAACTTTAGCGTTAACCTCCACTATAGATGGAAATATAGCTTTCAGGTGTGAATGTTCATTAAGTGACAGACAAAATTGGCAGTAAAAAAGAGCTGCATGATTTTCTCACTCAAGAATGTGCGGCATACTTACCCAAACTAGGGTGCTGCAACGTCTATTTTCTCAAAAGCATTCTTAATGGCTAGAAGGAGGTAAGAACTTAATAAGTAACAAAGTTTAGTGCCTCAAAAGATGCGAAGTCATAGTGGCAGCAGTCCCAAAGATTGAAGGACATACTGCTGATGATTTTCTTAACTACGCACAATAAAAGCCATCCCTTTTAAGCTTCCTACCGAATCAATGCGATTGGCTGCATTTGGACAAAAAGTGGATTTGTGACATTCTTTTATCCCTTGACAATCAGGAAGTGAACTAAATGATACTGTAAGCTAAATAGAAGAGGAGAGACAAACTGGACTAAAGTTAAAATCTTATAGTACATATGAAACCAGAATTTGCAAGAGCTCTTAGCGATTCTCTTAACTACAGTGGTAAGGCTTTCAAGAATTATCATGCTTATAGTATAAAAGGGAAGATCGGCGCACTTCTTAAGTAATCATCCCAGAGGAAGCGTAGAGTGAAAGAAGTTGAGGAAGTCAAAGGAGAAGTGATAGCGATGAGATTTAGCAAGCAGAGGTACATTGAAGATAACAAGAGAATGAGGGATGAGTTCAACGGAATGATAGCATAGCTAGATGAACTAGTTAGTTATAAATCCTTAGTTCATTAACTTCATGACAATGGAGTGATTGATAATGAAGGGAGAATACTTGCTTCACAACAAAATTTAGATATGATTTGATTAAAAAATAATTTATTTGTAATTAACGTTTTACACGATCTAGTGTCATTCGGAACTTCCCACACTTATGTTATCGCTCTTGAACCTTTTTGGACCTTAGGGAGCAGCAATGGCCTTTGCCATTGTCCTTTTCCCAGTAATTTTCCTAGATTTTGTTTGATAAGCTTTGCCAGTGAATTTAGCAATATTGCTATTCACTCTTTCCTCACCTGCCTTAAGTTTTTATTCAATTACGAATTTCTCTGTAACGTTTGCAGTCTCACGATCAGAGATATCGTGGTCATTATCATTTTATTAGTCTGCCAACTCATCGACTATTGGATTACTGTCGTTATTTCTCTCCGTTTGACTCAAGACACCTCTTAAAAACTGTCAATTTGATCTAAAGTTTTCTGGCTATTTTTGTCAATTTGATCTTTAATGCAGTCACTCTATGAACCATCGGACACGGTAGGGACTGTAAACCTAATTATCTATTCGCCCTTGGCAGGTTTTGATCCTGGAACATCCTCAACTCTCTACTTCATCTTTATTAAATTGGAGTGACTTTTAACTGATGCACCCATAACTCAGTTTTCTTTTAAATGAGTTTACAAGCTATCTTATGCTTGGAAATCAATTGGACCCAGAGATTTAGGTAAAATCTAATTTTCAGCATTTAAAGCACCTTGCTCTGATTGTTTCCCATTGAATTCACTTTATCCCACGAAGAGCAACCTAGAACTGTCTATAGGGCTGCAGTCTTTAGATGATTCTTGTTATCAATATACTACTAATGGAGAGTTATTACCTATTCCGCACTCTCTTTAGAGCCGTGCTTGTAAATGATTTACTTGTATGTTCCTTTTCTATGCAAGGGTCAAACTCTCCCAAGAAATTGCTCAGTAGATCTCAGAGAGAAAGTATCAGCCACAATTAAAAATAAACCTCCGTTGAATTCGATCTCCTGTGTGGTTTTCAGGTCTGTTCCCCTCCCCTACTGTTCATTCAATAGGAAAACCCCAAATTAGCCCTCCGAATTCTTGTTCACAAATTAATTATCAAATTGAGCCTCGACTTTGGCTCCCTTGACATTCTTCATAGGGGAAAAACGGTACGGAGGAGGAATATCTTTTGAAATAATTTTCTATAAGGGAATAGGAGTTTTGGGCAACTATTATAACAGGGGTGAGTTTGCAAAAGTGAGTGGATACATCAAAAACTCTCTTACAGAAATCTCCCTGGCTTGAAATAGTGAGCTCCTGATCAAGTCTTACCCTTTTATCACCAACAAATGTACTCAACTTGGGAAACACAATCTCTTTAGTGTTGAAAAATATTTTCAAGCAATTTAGTTCTTTGGTTGTAAGTTGCGACCCTGTGAAACCAATCACAGTTTCAGCAGCCCAGTAGAATTTGAGCAAGATCTCTGTTTACCTGACATTTCCCTCGAAAAGTATCCAGTCATATTCGTCTATTATTACTACAGCTTTTGACCAAATGGCTATAAAGTCTGGCTTCTCTATTACGCTTTCCAGGTACTTTTGACTCATATAGTACACTCCAATTTTGTTTTCATATTAATTTACATTGACAATAAGACCCAGACTGGTGATAATGTTCTCGAACTTAATTTCATCTCTCAAGACCAAATGCTCATTTTGCCAACAACAAAAACAATTTTTTATAGAATTTTCGATTTAAGGGCAGCCAGAATGGAGCATATTAAGGTCTTGCCATTCCCAACCCCAAGGTTTATAAATGAGAATTAAGCATCCTCCCATTAGAGGTAATTAATACAGAGTTTTTACAATTAGGTCGAATTTATAGAAAAATCGAATTATTAAATATTCGCAGAAATCAACAAACCTAGTAATTAAGTATAATTTATAATCATATTCTTATAGTTTAAAAATTAAATACTTTAGTATTTTAATGTGTAATGGAGTGGATTGACTCCATTATGGTAAAGTAGTTTAGTTGTTTGAGAATTTGAGCTCAGTTCTGCATTTTGTGCAAAAGTATTTTACTCTCTCTATATATGCTGCTACTCTGTCGAATTTTTGACTTTCACCATTTTCGAAGCAAGTCATGAAAAATACTTTTTTGCGACCTGATTCATTATTCATTATTTTTATTTATACCCATCTCTATAAATGTTGTTGTTTTTTAATTCTATTTTATCGCATAATTTTTAGTGAAAAACTTATCAAATAATATAAATTTTAATATTTATTCCAATATAAAAGAAATCTTTGAAGGTTGTTACTTTTAATAGTAACATAATATATTTCAAGAAAAAACATATTTTTTTCACTAAAAATTATGCGATAAAATAGAATTAAAAAACAACAACATTTATAGAGATGGGTATAAATAAAAATAATGAATAATGAATCAGGTCGCAAAAAAGTATTTTTCATGACTTGCTTCGAAAATGGTGAAAGTCAAAAATTCGACAGAGTAGCAGCATATATAGAGAGAGTAAAATACTTTTGCACAAAATGCAGAACTGAGCTCAAATTCTCAAACAACTAAACTACTTTACCATAATGGAGTCAATCCACTCCATTACACATTAAAATACTAAAGTATTTAATTTTTAAACTATAAGAATATGATTATAAATTATACTTAATTACTAGGTTTGTTGATTTCTGCGAATATTTAATAATTCGATTTTTCTATAAATTCGACCTAAATGCCAGGAATGGAAATCCATTTATCTACTGTAGTCTCTACAATTACTTGGTTTCGTTGAAAGCTTTTAGGCTCACATCATTGCAAAAATATTTTACAGAAACATAATTTAGATTAGTTTTTTTGAACTAGCTCAGAAACTTTTTCTATTCGCTCTCGTTGAAATCATTTGTCTTATATGGTATATTAAGTAGTTAGTTCAACTTTGTAAAATCAGCCCTTAGACAGTCTTATATAACGTCTCTTCTGTTCTTTACTCCTTTCTCAAAGTAAATAAAGGAAAGGTTTTTCCCTAATTCTGAAATCTTGTCAAGTTTCGATACCCATAGTGGATATCGTTATTTGAGCTCGAAAGAAATCTGCTATAGGTAAAGAATGAAATCATCCTAATCAATAAAGTCCCACTTTTGAACGAATATTTCACTCATTGTTCGAGTAAATTATCCAACTTTTGATAGGATGAGGGTCTTGAGTGCGCACATATTTGGATAAAATCGCCAACAGCATTAATTGGCACATCTCTTATCAAACGCAAGCCTTGATCCTCCTTTAGAATCTGAATGAAGGGCTTTATTAGGCAAAGGAGAGTATTTGGCAAGAGTCTTACTGCCTAGGAATCAATTTTGAATTGCTAAAAAGTTCCTATCATTAATGGTATAATTCCAATTTTTGTCTTGTCCATCCGTTAAAGCTCATCCTGCAGCTTAAGTAAGTCATCTGTCTCGTTTATAAAGATTCAATTAGCTTGCCCTAATGCTTACTCGGTATTAGGCCTTAAGCTAGTAATGAAAAAGCACTTTTTAGCAGCTCATCATCAATCTCAATAATCTCATAGTGGTAGTAAAGTAGAGATGAAACAAAGAGCCTTGTCTTAATCTGAAGGCTTGTTAGAGTTCTTTAGTTCAACTAATAAATTATTCGAAACATGTCCTCACAAAGGTTTTCGGAACATGCAGTTTTCAAATTTTACAAAAATTCTAGTAGACTTTGGCTATTACGATTGAATATTTTCCAAAAAAAAATAAATAAATTCTTGCCTCTCATTAGGCTTGAGGATCATATACTCTCTGAAGTAAATAGAAGTATTTTCAGATTAAATCTTAGCCCCATAATTAACTTATGAGTCAAGAGTCTCCTACTAGCCTTCATTTAGATCGATATTCTTTGTTTAATGCCTATCGTCACTAGCAGCTTTGGACTTAGTAGGTAGTACCTTATCAACCGCATTAAGTGATCCAGTTTTGATATCTTGAACTGACTTTGCCTGGCTTTAAGTGGTTTTATACAAGATAAACTTGTTGACAAACCTCGAGAGATCCCTACTCCCAATTAGAGGCTTAAACTCATCCATTGATAAGATCTTCTCAATGTCATAGTTGTGGTGAGGGAGGATCAGCTTTGCTTTGTCTACAAATAAAGGGAATTGTGCTGCCTCATTCCTAGCCTTTCTACCTCTCTTGGTTTAAGATGCTTAATTTTCAAGATCCTTTTATTGCCAGTCATCACTTACAGATGACCGGCTTGAAGATCTGGACTTGACAACGCTTCTTCGCGATTTATTTTCAGTATGATTTGTTAAAGGGGGCATTAAAAGAGATGATCCATTCTCTTAGAATGGTTCTTCTAATTTCTCAAGATTTTCGAAATTGAGCATAATTTGAGCGCGCAATTAGTAAGTTTAATTAAGATAATTTAAATTAAAAATTTTAAAAATACGGTTCTTAATTTATTCTTAATTAAAACTCACTTGACTTAATAGCTAAATTCACCCCCAATAGTAGGTATGTCATGCACGTCTGCTCATTCTCTCACCCAATTCTAACAGAATGCTCGCTTTGAGCATAGATTTATTTGATAAATAGTTCTTGAAAAGATTTGGGTAGTTTAGCAATCCATATGCTAATATCTAGGGTCGGCTTTGCGAATATCCTGCTAAGACTTTTGTCAAACATCACTTAATTCAATTTCTCCGATAGAATACCACCAAGCCCAATTAATTTGAGATTATTGTGAGAACAAGGAACTAATAAGGAGTTTATTCGTGGAGAAAAATTAAAATTATATAATTTCTCATTACTACAAGCATTTTTAACATAAAAGCTTAACAATTAAGACTTAAGACAACTTAATTATAAAGTAATGGTGAAGATGATATATTATACATGAAAAAATTGTGTTATATATGGAAATTCAAGCCAAGAGAAACAATAATAGTTGGTAATGTTAAATAGATGATATTCTTGAAAAATAAATAACAATAATTCAATTGTGACAATAGACACCGAGAAAATCAGACCCATGAATAAGTCCCTTGCTTCAATTGATACAGGGATGCTTAAATAATGTCTTAAATATTTAATTGATTGATTTATAATTTCTCTCTTAAAAGAGTTATTTTACTTTATATAGTGAAGGAATAGTGCAATAATCTTATAAGTATTTTCATCTCATATAATTATAAAAAACCAAAGATTAATGCTAGAATTTGAAATATATATTTTTAAAATAATTAGTTAGGTTTATGAATTTAAATTTTAAATAAAGATGATATTTCAATAATTCATGCTTTTGAAGCGGTTAGACCTTGAATTTGCATTCTCACCTGAACTTTATTTGCCAGGCTTGATTGAGAATGTTGAATTCTGGTACCATGTTTAATTTTTAGTTTTTATTAAGGCTAGAATAAAGGTGCTTGTTCAAATTTAATGTAATAGGTAGTGAGAGCAAACTAAAGCCACAAATTTTTGTAACAGTCTTGCTTTAAACATATGATTAATCATAGGTATGATTTAGTCGCTATAATCATCGTACCCACAACGCAATTTAACAGTTAATGTATTTACTCACAGTCATAAACTGACACCAAACCTCGCTTTACTAGTATAAACTACATATTTTTAAATCTAAGCCCTTTATAAGAAGAAATTTATCCTTTTAAGCATGGATTTATTGCTAAATTTTATAAATAAAAAATTCAATCTAGCTACTGAAGGGGTTTTGATTGCAGATCTCATAGCTGTAGACTATCATGTAATAAGTTTTAAAAATTTTAAATTCTAGAGATCATGACTCATAGCTAGAGCATACCTGAGTAGCAAGAGCCTGGGCGGAAAAGGACAGTCAATTTAAAGAAATTATTGAATGAATTTATTATAAATAAAAGATGGGATTGATAAGGATTATCTCGATTTTTTATTAAATAACTATAAAAAAATAAAATTTTAAAGGTTATAGTTTTTTAATAGATGATTAATAAGAAACTATTTAAGAATATATAAAATATATTTAAATCAAATCCATTTTAGTATATTTGAACTAAATGTTGAATAAAAATATTAATTCATTGAAATTTATCCTAAATTAATTTCAATTCATGTCTAAATTGGATATATTGTCAAATTACAACAATTAGAAAATTTCAAGATAAATTATTATATTTCGACATTGATAAGGCAAAATTTACTTTTATTTTATACTTTTAATAAATAATAGTAAAAATATAATAATTACCACTTGAGCCCATTTTAAATATAATTAAATATTAATCAAATAAATAATAAAAATAATTATAATAATTTATGGAGAATCACTTATTTATGACAGTTTTGTATTTTAAGAATTTATATAATGACGATTTTTTCTCTATTTTGACTAATTCTTTTGCATGTATTTCTAACGTAGTCTTTGAAGCCTGGTGCCAACTCTGAAGCTTAAACATTTTTCTACTTAATTAAGTTTTGCGCTTGATAACGAGCCATTGGCTGTGCTTAAATAAAAAAACATTTTGCATTTTAAATAGTCTTAGGATCTGCACTATAAAAAGTACTACAATAAATAAATAGTAAATATTTCAGGAAGGTCTAATTTTTTTATACAATTTTCTTTATTTAAAAACAAATAAAACTTACTGTTATAAATGTTATAAGATGTTTCCTTAGCAAGGGCAATTTGTCAATCTCTGTAATAATAGATTCTGTCTTGGGCAAGTCAATTTTCTAAAGTATTCCATTAATAAATCTGGATTGTAAAGCTATTTCAGCATTCACTCTTTAGTCTGTGTAGAGTACTTCATTTGCTTTTCTTCTTCCCATATATTCAGGAAATTTGATCGAGTTCAATCCCTCAGGGACTAGAGTAAGACCCATAAATGGTGTGTAAAAAAACGCATCTTCACTACAATAAGCGAAATTTGCGTGAGTCACATAGGTTGCTGTGATACCAACTGAACATCCCTAAATGAAGAAATAGTAACCTTAATTCTTTTAATTCTTAATTTTGTGAAAGACTTTCATTTATGTTAAATATATCTAAGGGAAGATCACTTAATAGAAATAATATTTGAAAATAGAGTGGTTTCTCAAAAGTTGCAAAAGCCATCATTAAGTTATTCATGCGAATTGGACACTCAGGTTCTCTGTTCAAGAAATCTTGCATATCATTACCAGCGCAAAAATCCCATTAGCTCCATAAATAAGCACTACTCTCGTTTCCTCTATATTAAATTATACTTAGTTTTTTATTTTAACTTATTTCCTATTAATCATGAATATTTCAATGAAAGAATTCTTATAATAAATTAGTTTCAACAAATTTTATCTATAAATAATTTTATTATAACTTGTTAGCATATCAAGCAAATCATACAATTTATGATACATATTTCTTTTCAAAGCTTTCTTCTTTTTAGTTCTATGTAATTTAATGTGAAACAGGCCTTCCTCTGTACATTCAAATATTATATTGTATTATATTTTAAAACCTGCAGAGAGGATTAAATCAGTGGGTGATTCCATATTATGAATTTACTTATATTATAATATTTAAAAAAGATTTATTAAGCTAAATGAATTAAATATTTACTATGAGAAGATTTTCCAATCTTTATTAAAATTACAAAGTCAATTTCTTAAAATGATGAACATATTATTTAAAAATGAAATTAGTTGATAAAATTTATCCTTGTTATATAATTAATTCTATAGGCCTTATCTATTAATATTTGATATGATTTTTTGAGTATGTCACAAATTATTAAACTATATATTATCATAGTCATAATTTTTTGGAAATTGCTATTTCTCTAATTATTTCTTAGTCTCCAACAAATTAATATTGTCGGTGTAGTTTCTTAGTCCAAACTCTTAATAATTATTGTTCAAGTAAAAAACCTTTTTGGAATACCTACAAAATTATATATAAATAATAAATTTAGCTATATTTATTTAAACACTTGAGAAAACGACTTAATTAAATTGAATTCCTCCTGCAATTATATTATACTAACTTATATTCTGAATAATAAAGATCTGTCCAAGGTAAAATAAAGCTATTTTTTAATTCTCAGCCTATTTAGAACAAATTCGATTAATTTGACAATAATTACAGCCAATTTTTATAATTATAATTATTTGTTATTGTTTCTAAAATTACAGAGTTTACAAATAAAGTAATACCAATAATTATAATTTTCTAAATTATTTCAGAAATAAAAAATACAATAAAACTTCTTCATAGGTTAGTACAATCAAAACCTCAAAACCCCTTAGTGAGGTTTATAAGTGCTTTGATTTGTAGGGTATAGTTGGGGTCTTATTGGGGTTAGTAGAGAAATTAGGCCAATTTTCAAAATGAGAAATAGAAATTAGCGAAATCTAGGGTCTATTTATGATGAGTAATATTTAGATTTACTGCTTAAGCTTCGGTATGGTACAAGTTTTAATATAGACTAAGTCAAACCAGTGTTGAATTATACAGCCATAGCAAGACTCCTACACTGTCCTCAACTGTTAGGTATCATTGCTTGTTAGCTGTTTAACATTATAACTCAGGCTCTTGAAAACATCCTGCAAGAAAATAAAAGTTCTCAAAGGTCCATATCGACTTTCTCTGTGATTCTAAGACATTAAAGTATTGGGCTCACTTTCCTTTTGACTAACGAGCTGTCATGTTTCATCGCAAGTTTCCAGACATGCGAATCTCTCCTTAGACTATAGCCAATATTTATAGACGAATTGGTATTACTTTCAGGACTGTCAACAGAGTAAAGAGAGTGATTGATTTTACAGTGCCATTTTATAGTAATAATTTAAACTATATATATGATATGCAGAGAGCTATTGATAATAACATCAAGTTCATACATGCAGATGAAGCTGTGTTTACGTTCAACACTTTTATTAATAAGTCATGGTACAAGAAGTATGATAACATAGAAGTTTATGACTAAAAAGTAAAGGTAGTCACCCATGCAGTTTTAGCTGGTATAAGTGAAGATTCAGGCTTAGAGAGTAATGTCATTCACCCTCGCTCTATTAAGTGAGAGTAGTATATAGAGTTCCTACATAAGCTCAGAGAGAAGTATAGCAATCAAGAGATCATCCTGTTTGTTGATAACCTCTCAGTTCATAAGACTAAAGAGTCTAAGAAAGCTTATGAAGAGCTAAACATAACTCCTGTATACAACGTTCCTTATAGGCCATAATTTAATGGAATTGAATTCTACTAGAGTTAAATCAAGACTCAATACAAGAAGCTGCTGCTGTATCATCTTATGCATGACTTGCCCATCGATACAGTAGACTTAATTCAAAGCAGCTGTAAAGAGTGAGCGTAGATAAGACAACAGTTTGTGCGAGAGAGGGAAGAATGAATGTTTATAAATAATTTTAGATTTAAATGAATGAATAAGTTCACATATTAAATTAACCCAGAAAGGGATTTGGTTTCTCTTTCTTCTCCTCTTCTTATGGCTTTGTTGGGCCCATATTTCTTCTCTTTGTGCCAGCTCCTGCATCTATGTTCATTTCATCTGGCTTTTAAGCATCTTTATAAAGTCTCTTGCTCACTTAATGAATAGTCTATGACTTCCTCTCTCTGTGAACCTTAGCATGCTCTTTCTTTAGGAATATACCAGTTCCAGGTTTCCCTTCAAAGTTATATGTCAAAGCTTACTAGAGAGGAATGGATGCTTCTTGAGCTCTGCGAGCCAGGTCTCACTTATTAGTATGCCTTGCTTCTTTTGATCTTCAGGAGAAATAGAGTAACGTTTCTTGTGAGCTTCTTCAGTGATCTCTCTGAGATAAATCTCTCTTAAAGTGCCAAGAACACCAAAGAAGAAGCTCCTTTCTGGAAGTTTGTTAGAGAGTTGTTTCTTGGTAGGAATATAAACTACCAACTCTTCATCATTCATCGCATTCTCGTAGAGATTAGTGACTGAAATCTGGTAGTTTGGTATATCTATCAACTTTATTTCATTGTTTTTGAAGGCTTTCTTCTCATCACAGAGAATAGCTTTTAAGAATGAAATGTTGGTACCTTCCATCGTTGGAAGGAATAAACCCACTATATTATGTGATTAAGTCTATGTCATATGCTTACCATGCTGAGTGAGGTATCGATAGAGATCTTCCTTGCTTCTAAATCTTGAGATCATTTCTTAAGCTTCAACCCTCTTCATTGCAGTACTTATAGATTCCATACTTGTTCCTTCTCTTATTATTGAATTTCAAATTTTAATATATAGAGTTCTGGATCCTACTGTAAAAATCTTAGTATTAAATATGGGCATCTTATAGGAGGTCAACCTGGTAAGGATACGCGTGGAGAAAGCTGGCAGAAGCTGTAACAAACTTCAGAGATGGAGCTCCATTTTTATCAATTTAGTTCCATTAAATTAGTACTAAATTTGGTTTAAATTTAATTAGTACCGGTACTAAATTCGTTTAAATATAATTGGTACCAATTTAATAGTACCAAAACTTAATTAGTACCTAGTTTTAATCTTATGAGGATTTAATGGAAAAGATCCAAAATGGTTCAAAACCTAATTGGTACCAGTACCAACCTGAATTTTTTCTAAGTTGGTACCAAAATACACCACAAATTAAAAATATTAAGCATAAAATTAGAAAATTTATAGTTATAAACTAAGTATAAATATGATGTCTAACACCTAAGATTCAACCATTGTTGTTGCAGTCCCAGCTCCTATACAAAGTTAGTATAGCCAGTGAAGTTTTCACTTATTAATAATAGAAATTTAAATTTGAATTTAAACATGGCGGCTAACTTAAATCGCAAAGCAGTCTCTCT